>JAYKAV010000144.1:139070-190348 GCA_035582835.1 Phoebastria nigripes
GAATCCACACAGTCCAGTAAACCCGGTTGTCCCTTTCCTCCACCTGGCCGGAGGCAGGGCCCCTCTGGTCCTGGTCATAGTACTCGTTACTCACTTCTTGTAGATGTGAATCAAAAGTCCCTTTATTAAGATCGGAAGTAAAGTTAGGCCTTCTATTCTGTCTGGGGAGCTGCTCACTGGAAACTGGAGCAGCAGTATTCCTGGAAGAACCCCATTTTGTGATTGTTTTTCCTTGCAACTCACGTACCAGTGCCTCTAGAGTCAAGGTAGATTTTCCATCCCACTTCCTCATGTCTTCTCCATGGTCATGCAGGTAAAACCACAGGGTGCCTCAGGGTGTGTATCCACGATATCTTCTCTCTTGAGCAGAGGGACACTTACTCCTAATGGCTGAGATACTGGTTCATACAGGTGGGGAGTAGGACATATCCTGAGTTGCTGGACCTCCTGGGATAGTTTCTTGGTTATCATGTCCGGCAGTTTCTCCACAGCTGAGATGCAGGCCCGTAGGGAGGAAGAGAGGCTTTCCTCCTATTGCCGGAGTTGGCCAGCGAATTCATCCAGCGTTTGTTCCTCTCCATCTTTCCAGGTCATTATTGCCAATGAGGTTGCATGCGATGCTGGTGTGCTCCGTACAAACTTCCGCCACGTGGGTCGGGTGCACTTGACTTCATCTGGATGTTTGGATAACTGCTCGTTGTTCATCATAAATCACCTCCAGCATGSCTAATTCCCTCAGKTACTGGATACCTCTCTCCATGGTGGTCCGCTTGCCTGGGTGACATAGAACATCTTCCTTGAAGGGATACCTTTCCTTCACGYCTGACAGGAGTCGCCTCCAGAGGCTGAGGACTYGTGCCCCTTGCCCAATTGCTTTGTCAATGCCCCCTTCCCTAGAAAGGGATCCCAGCTGCTTGGCTTCCCTACTCTCTAGTTCCAGGCCACTGGCCCCATTGTCCCAGCATCGGAGCAGCCAGGTGACAATGTGCTTGCCTGGACGACTTTTTGCATGTCTCGCAGCTCACTCAGGGATAGGGATCSGGTGGTTACCATCTCATTTATGGGTTCTGCCTCTTCCTCCTCCTGTTCTYRTGATGGCCCTGGTTCCTCCTCATCCCTTACTAAACAAGCTGATTTTCTTGTGTATTTCTTCTTCTGTATAGGGGTGACTGATACCGGCACAGGTTGGTTCTCTGGTTCAGCCGCAGTGACTGTAGCTGAGGTTGGAATAGCTGCAGTGCCTGTCGCGGGGGTTTGGGTAGCTGCAGTGCCTGTTGCGGGGGTTTGTAGTACCCGCGGTGCCTGTCGCTGGGGTTTGAGTAGCCACAGTGCCTGTTGCAGGGGTTGGAGTAGCTGTAGTGCCTGTCACGGGGGTTTGAGTAGCCACAGTGCCTGTTGCTGGGGTTSATCTCTGGACAGTATTCCTAAATAGTCGTCTAACCCTAAAAAGGACCTGAAACACATTCAGGAGACATAGCAATAGGAACATGCTTGTTTGAACATCCCAAGGATATTCAACATTCTCAAGAACTGTTGTGGAGGGCTTCATGAAGAGGATAGAAGAAAAAGNTGATGGCCCTGGTTCCTCCTCATCCCTTACTAAACAAGCTGATTTTCTTGTGTATTTCTTCTTCTGTATAGGGGTGACTGATACCGGCACAGGTTGGTTCTCTGGTTCAGCCGCAGTGACTGTAGCTGAGGTTGGAATAGCTGCAGTGCCTGTCGCGGGGGTTTGGGTAGCTGCAGTGCCTGTTGCGGGGGTTTGTAGTACCCGCGGTGCCTGTCGCTGGGGTTTGAGTAGCCACAGTGCCTGTTGCAGGGGTTGGAGTAGCTGTAGTGCCTGTCACGGGGGTTTGAGTAGCCACAGTGCCTGTTGCTGGGGTTSATCTCTGGACAGTATTCCTAAATAGTCGTCTAACCCTAAAAAGGACCTGAAACACATTCAGGAGACATAGCAATAGGAACATGCTTGTTTGAACATCCCAAGGATATTCAACATTCTCAAGAACTGTTGTGGAGGGCTTCATGAAGAGGATAGAAGAAAAAGGCATTTCTGGAGATATGAAAGGGAAGATGAAGTAGTGGGGGAAAGCGTCCCCCTCCCTAAATTGTTTCTCTGTGACAAAAAGGTAATGAGTAGTGTAATTATTAATAGTTTCCAAGAGGTGGTTCCCGAGGTACAGAGATGATGGCAATGCTGAGTACAAATACCGGATTAGACTCACGACCAGTGATTTTATCATATCATAAAACAGTGTTACACAGTGCAGCAAAATGATAACCTTGACCCAATTCCGAGCGGTGACAAAGAGCACAACAGGGAATATATACTGCAGGTAAGGTATTACGTAACACAACATTGAGAGCCAGCCCCACAACTTTGAGAGCCAATAAATCAACATTGTGACCAGCGACTATTAAACCAATATGATGAATGCTTATAACAAATTTACCTTAACATGCTTTGGTCAGATCTGTCATTATCTCAACCCTTCGTGCCCCACGTTGGGCGCCAAAAAGGACTGTTTTGGTTTAACCTGGCAGGCAGCCAAACACCAAACAGCCGCTCGCTCACTCCCCACCCCATAGTGGGATGGGGGAGAGAATCGGGAAAAAAAAGTAAAATTCATGGATTGAGATAAAGACAGCTTAATAGAACAGAAAAGGAAGGGAAAACAATGATGATGATGATGATGATGATGATGATAATTGTAATGATAGAATATACAAAATGAGTGATGCACAACACAATTGCTCACCACCCGCTGACTGATACGCAAGCAGCGAACCCTACTTCCTGGACCACGCCTCCTATTTATATACTGAGCATGATGTCATATGGGATGCCCAGTTGGGCTAGCTGTCCTGGCTATGCTCCCTCCCAGCTTCTTGTGCACCTGGCAGAGCATAGGAAGCTGAAAAGTCCTTGACTAGCAGACTACTTAGCAACAACTAAAAACACCAGTGTGTTATCAACATTCTTCTCATCCTAAATCCAAAACACAGCACTAGGAAGAAAACTAGCTCTATCCCAGCTGAAACCAGGACAGTAGATTAAGACTTCGGTCTCTGTTCTGTCCTCACTTACTTCTTTTGAATCTTGGGTTTAAGTTTAATTTAAGTAAGATCTACTACAAATTGCACTTTGTCATCCTAAAGTCAAGTGCATCTTGTGGAGATCCCTTCAGGTGAAAGGAGGAAAATAAAACAAAACCAATCCACACACTGCACATATTACCTCTACTTGAAAAGAAAAAAATAAGGGAAATATAGCCACGTAATGTAAGGACAACTCTGGATGATACTAACTGACAATAAACACTGAAATAAATTCTTTGGGGGAAAAAAATCTAACATACATTAGACAAATATCTGTGATTTTGATTATTGACCATGATAAAAATACTTGTAGTGAATAGTCATTAATATGCATGATAGTAAAAAATTGAGATGGTTACATAGATTTCAATGTTACCTTCATATAAGTATCTACTGCTAGGTATTAAAATATCTGCAAAATATAACAAACTTTATGCACACAGATCTCAAGGTCATGCTGYAGCAAATACAAAATCTGATTGCTAAATTATGCATCTGGTGCCCAGAGAGTTGCATTCAAATCTGAATTTGTCTGTAGGATTTTCAGAAATAGCCACTGAGCTCAAATGTGTCTGTATAATACTGTGCTGAGAATTCCAAAGCAGCCAAAACATACAGAGAAGAAAAAGGAATAAAAAGTAAAAAANAGCCAAAACATACAGAGAAGAAAAAGGAATAAAAAAAAAAAAAAAAAAAAAAAAAAAAAAAAAAAAAAAAAAAAAAAAAACCAAAGTAAACAAACAAACAAAAGAAAAAAAAAAAAAACAAGCCTCTCAGTAGTCCTACATTTACAATTAATTTAAAAATACCTAAATGGTAGTTTAACTTGGTAAAACATTTTCATAATTTAAAAATGCGGAAGTTTAGAACCATATATATCCATTATAAATCCTTATTTGAAGGACAGAAATCCACAGCATTTCATTTTTAAATGGTGGATCAGATGAGATTTTGGACCTATATCACAATTCTTAACAAATTAAAAACAAAACAAAACAAAAAAACAGAAAGCTGTATTCCTTATCATGAAATTGAGTGATACTTGATATATACAGTGAAGAATTCTAGCTAATATGACACAGCAACCAGTAGTAACAAGATTGTGTAGAATACACTGTGTTATTAGAAATAGGTGAAAGCGCGGTCCATATGGGACATTACACGGTTCAAGCGGCAGAATGAGTGCTTCTGGGGTCTGCGAGGTTGATAATAACGTTTAAAATTGCAGCTTGTTAGAGTATTTAGAAGAAAGTTTGTACATATTTGTAGGCCTTAGGAAGGTAATTTATTTACATAGTCCTGAAGAAGATCTTGCCTTCCTGAAGTCTTAGCTACTTCTTTCTAGCCATACTATTAGGCCTTATATAAGATACTGCTTTTATCTACAGACGAGGTCTGGCCAATATCCTCAGATCTCACAGCTGCAAGTACTGTATGTAAAAGAATGATAATTAATAACCATGGTGAATTTATCCACATAGAGAAATTCATTTAAGCGTCTATCAAAAATTCTAAAATGCATTTCAGCCATTTTCAATGGAACAACTTGCTATATTCCTGTCCGTTATAGAGAAAAGAAAAGTGGCTTCAGTCTAGGACAACATGCTTAAACTCTATCCTGCCTCATTAAACAACTTGAAGAAAATGTTTAGTTTCTGTGGCTCTTAATAACGTAATACCAACCTAACAAAACAGCATCTATATCAATGTGATTTTTAAATTTTAAAGTTTTAAGTTAGCAAAAGGAAAATCTTCATAGTATTCCTTGTTATGGGCCCCATTATTATCTCTGCTGCAATGAAACAAATAGTTCAGTATACTAATTATTCAAATATCATGGGATTACTACAGCTCAATATGCACAAAGCATCTGTCACTACTGAAGTAAGATGCAGTTTTAACCTCTTAATTGGTGCTAGAAAGTATGCCAGTTTTCTTGGACATGTTGTTTGTAATGCCATATAGGGTACTAAATTGTTCTGTACTACATAGATCGGGGTTTGCTTTAGTCATGGGAAAGTGAAATATATACTTTGCACAGAACATCAGAGACAGACAGGTACACTTATTTGCCTGAGAATACTTCACAGCCCAGAGACTAAAATAATTGTTTTTGATGGTGGTGTCCAGGCCTAAACACTGAGAAAAGACAGTCACAAAAATAACTCAGACAGTCTATCTTGACCCAAGAAACATTAAGAAAACACATTGATACTGGACATTCACATTAAAAATATATATTTATTTATAAAGTTCCAGTATTTTCTCATAATGTTCAGATTACTGTTATTGCCAACCACAATTGATATTTACATATTCATTTTTCATATCCAAAATTTGAAAATTGGGCAAATGGTTATAAAACTGCATCATATTTATCCACAAAATTTGTGATGCTAACATTTGCTTCTCTCACTGTTACTCATTATAAACTCTTTCTGTGACGAGCCTTACAAAAGTCAGCAGTAGACAGGCACTTAGAGCAGGTTTTTCAAATCAGAGTACATGCGACATAATAGATAGTGCTCATCCATAATGAAATATTATCTGGCATTGAGGCATCTACGATGAACAAAATCATGCCTCTGTTTAGAATTGCAGTGAGGGTATTGGTGCTTTTATGGATTTCCCTTCCCCTGCTAGCATTTAGGAAAGGCAGCCTTGAAAAAAATCTGCACATTAGCCTTTGTTTCTTGAGGACATTTGAGAAGCTGTATAAACCCTTTCCTGTCAACCAGACACTCATTTCATCTTTGCATAGGATCAATTTTCTGGTTAGACATAGTGACTGTGCTAGTCTACTTGGGGATTTGAGAAGATTGATTCACTTCTCMAAGTGCTTTAGGCATAGTGATTTCTTTCACTTTCCCTATCCATGCTGAGTAGGTCAGGAGTTTCTAAGTTGACACAACTTAATATATTGCATGGATTACTCTTCTGTTGGCTCTAATGTATAAGCACATATGTACAAATCAAAAGAATTTCGGAAATTCCTTATCAGTTTTTAAAAATTGTGAATTGAATGCATGTTACATATTCCTTCAAGAAGAATAATACCACAGAAATAATATATAAAACAGCATTTAAATGAAATCTGACTGAATTTCCAGGCAACTAAGTATAATCAAATTATATAACAAACTTTTCAGAAGAATAAAACAACAAAAAATAAAAATGAATGAAGATTCTACTCTTTCTTTAATGTTACCAAATCTGATGACAATATTAGTATTAACTTTCATGCTATTTTTATTACCATATCATCTCTCACTTTGTCCAAATAAACATGTTCCTTTTCAATTAAAAAAAAAAAAAAAAAAAATCAACCAAAAAACCAACAAAAAACACTGCGCCAACATACTGCCCTATTTCACACCGAGTCATTCAAAAGAGATGAACAGAAGTTACCAGCCTCATACAAGGAACAGGAAACCTTGTAAGGTGACCAGACAAGGAAACTGAGAACAAATTGCAAATAGCTTGAATTTAAAAGATCTGCATCCTCAGATTTGGAGTATATGAGCTCCACCCTCCTGATATTCCAGGGATATCTGGTCAATGGAATGGTAGTAGCTTGTGAGTAGGGACTACATATTACTGCTTAATTTTACATAGTTGTGTGTGTCTGTAAACATTTCTGCWTATAAATTTATATATAAAAATATTTATAATAGAAAATAAAATTTGTCCATCAGTGGATTAGGCTGCCTAGATTTATCATTTTAGCAGCCCTGTGAATTGCTTTGCAAGGTACACAAAATGACCCAGATATAATAAAAATCTCATAATTTGAAGTTCCACTGGAGAATGGAATGTGGTAGGACATTGATTCTAGAGATTATTAARCCTATATATCAAAAACTGGGGGATAAGGGAGGAAAAACAATCTCTCCCCTTCTTATTTGCTGGTTTAATGGGAGAATGGATAGATATGAGTCTTAGGCCAGAGACCAGTAGCGGAGAAAAGGGAACTGATGTCAGCACTTTCCCAGGTGGAATGATTTTAGACGAAATAATGACCTGTATTTTACAAAATAATTTTAGATCTTTCCCAAAAGACTTAAATTAATAAAACTGTAGCTTGATTAAACTAAGTTCTTTACATCTGACCTTCTTCCTCCTTGGTCAGGTTATTATTCAAGTGCTGACTTAAAAATAAAAAAGCTTTTATGTTTTGAAGATCTCATTTTTTCTTCTTCGAGATAGTCTCATCTAGCTTTGTCGAAACAGCTAACAGGTTACCAAAAAAAAAGTGTTCTTAGGTTTGTGTATCCCTGAATCAGATTCCTCTACTCTGACATTCACTTAAAAGGCCAGTTGAGGTGGATGTTATATGTGCCTTTAGGTAGAATAGTTCATGCATGGACTCTTCAGATATGAATACGCTGGGTAGATAGGGAGATATGTAGCTCCAAACATATACCATACAATCCAATAATGTAGAACTCCAGAAGTAAACACTAGCACTCAAGAAGATGACCTGAATTTTGAAGAAGATACTCTCTGGTAGTTTTCATAATAAAAAAAAAAAAAAAAAAAAAAAAAAAAAGAAAGAAGGAAAGAAAATACTCATGCATTTGCTTCCAGAGCAATTTAAATTATTCTGCTTTCCACACGCCCCCCGTTTGAAGAAATCTAGCAAGAAAAAACAAGAATATGTTTTAACTGTTGCTTTTCCAAAATTTCAGTCTGTAAAAGAGAATTTTTAAAATGTTTTTTTTCTTTCAAAAAATCTTTTTTGCTTTTTGTCTACTGGTGGCTCAGTAGTTTGTACCTACAAATCACATAATGACAAATACTGTCATTTACCTAACTTTGTCAGAACAGTCACATAGATGTTTATGTGATATTAAATGAGTCCTTCCCATTTTCCTGCATACATTTAGACCCACACGTATTAGCTGCATAAATAAAACAGAAGATGGAAAATGCCTTTTCATATTCTAAACAACTGAATGAGAAGAAACAAAAAAAAAAAACATTTAGCTGCACTGTGCTTCTAGTCATAGCTCCAGTAAGAATTTCTAAGTGCCAACAATCCATGAAAAAGGTTTCCAGCAGACCAGAATAGGTAAACTCTAGAAAAACATAATTTTGGTGAGACTGCACTGGGCTGTTAAGCTACTTGGAAGAACTACATTGGTTTCAAAGTTAAAAAGATACTATTTTCTCACAAAAAATGTACATGGTTCCTGGAGTTTGCCCCACCTTAATCTAGAAGACTATAGAAAATAAATGCGTAAATAAATGTGTTTCTGTTTATTAATAAATTAATTTCAGGGAGATTGTTTTGCTGTAAGCCTTTTTTAAAAAAAAAAGCTGAATATTTTCTGAATGATTATTCAAGTAAATTACATTAGTACAAAACAGAAAGAAAAAAAAAGAAATTAAAATATCCATGCTTTCTTGCTATGTTTTATCATGATTTGAAAAAAAGCTGAATTAACTGTCAAAAAGTAATATTTAAGTTGGCAGCATTTTATTAGCTCTTCTACACAAGGTAGCATACAATATTTTTTCAGATATGTTAGCTTTAGTGTTATTTTTCTGTACTCAACATTTTATTTCAATCCAGTTCTTGGTTTTCTTCAATAACAGGCTGCAAAGAGGACAATATTATCAATAAACATATAATGTAGACCACATGCAATAATTTGCTCAAAAATAAATAATAGGTTGGATGGGAAACACTTTGCTTTTATATCATAGAAATGATTCATTCTTTGATGTTTGGTTTTGCACAGTTACTGAAAATATTTGTAATTTTTGAGCTGTATTATTTTGAAGAAATGGACTGAAAGACAGTTAAAGAAAAGCATGTTGTCTATGTAGTTAGTTTTCTGACAAAATATAGTGCACTACTTCCTAATATTAAAGGAATAAAAATGCTCCCTATTAAATATTATGTTTTGCAAATAAATGTAGTACAAGATTGTGTGTGTGTTTGGAGATTTACAAGCACAATTTATTAAAATCTATTACCTTTTTTAATGTATATGTTAGTATACCATGTAGGTTATATAAAGTGTAAATTCTCTATAACTTCTATAACTAGAAAAGTATGTATAATCAGTTTCCAGAACAATTCTGATTTTGATTATCTAGAATAACTAAGTAATTATTGCACTTGCTGTCTATTTTATTTGTTGCACTAGACTTCTTCAATGTCATGATGTAGACTAAGATGGATTTCTTGGAAACTATTCTTTTAAGAGGATTCAGCTTAGGTCTTCATTTACAATCTTAGATGACAATAACATTTTCAGTGTGATTTTTCATTTTTTCTTGAACATCTACCTGTATTACTTTATTTTTAAATACTTCAATTATCCATACATACATCTTATTTTGTCTTTGTAGTATTCATTTAAGACTGCTTTTTTTTTTTTTTTTTTAATTCAGGGTCAAATCATATTCTTTTGCTTTTTGTTAAATAGAGTTTTGATGATGCCTGTAAAAAACTGCTGGATCTTTAAGAATGCCTATAGTATCCACAAATCTTTCAAAGCGTCTGGTGCTGCATGAACAGATGTTTGGTTAGCATTTCCTGTGATAAAATCCCATTTTCCACACCTTAAAACTTTTTTTGGCCAATAATAATTGCAACTTTAATTTTTCATTCCAGGGATGCATCTTAAACTGTCTTGAAAAAAAGTAATAGTTCAGAGATCTCTGAAAATAAAATAAAGAAAGAAATCATTTTTGTCCAAGATGAACCACCTTACTAACAACTAAAAATATGTAGCGTTCCCAGACAGGTTAAAGTTTGCGATTGAACCTAATAACAATTCTGTCAGAGCTCAGTTAGAGCTTTTCATTACATGGTTTTCTGATACTCTGTCTGCAACAAACAACCTCCAATATAGGACTGCTTCAGCTATGCTGGAGTTTACCTGCCTTTGTTCGTTATTTTTCTGGTCAATCTTCCTTGTCTAAACTAAAAGGAAAAAAAAAAAAAGGTCTCTTCCATAGTGGCCATGACTTTTTTTTTTTTTTCTTCCTAGATTTTCTTAAGAGAGAATGGTAAAGTTGTATCACATTTTAAGTTGCTTTTGAAGTTGGCATGTATCTTGATAAAATGAGAAAAATTGCTTCAAGACACTACACAGAAACATAAAATATGTCCTGGTCATCCATGCCTGGATCAGGCAAAGAAACCATCCACCCCAACTTTCTGTCTCTGATGGTTGGAGTAGGTGACACTGCTTATGTAGAGCACATGAACTTGGTCACTTTCTGCTGTTCTTCCCCTTGTTCTTCCCCTGAGCATTCACAACTGTTGTAGTACAGATATTAGAGGGCAGATCTCTGTCTTTCTGTTTAGGAACCTGTTGTCCATGAGTTTGTTTAATCCTTTTCTGAACCTGATGATGTCTAGCACCAAAAATTCCTGTGGCAAAGAAAGTTCCAGAAGTTCACTACTACCTGCTGTATAAGAGAAGAAATTTCTTGTATGTGTTTTAAATTTATTTTGTCCTCCTTTCATCAGATGTCCTCAGAGGTCTAGCACTACAAGATTTGGTGAATAATAGCTTTATACTCATCTTAGTATCTGCCTTCATGATTCTGTAAACTTCAGTCCTGCCTCCCCTCAGTCATCTTCTTTCCAAACTGATAAGTCCTAGACATTTTAGCATGATTTCATAAGTCAGAAACTCCATCTAATAGATCTTTTCAGGTGTTTTTTTCTACCATCTCTAGCTCTACTACATCCTGGTTGAAACCTGAAGGACTGCATATGGTACTCAGGATGTATTTGTTTGAAACATGAATTTTGGGTTTTGTCTTTGAAAAAGCAGAACATTTTACCTGAGATTCAATAAGTGTTATAAGATTTAAGGAAAAAGGACTGTAAGGAGAACCTATCCATCATACAGGTTTATTATATGATTAGTACAGTAAGAGTTTAGGTTTAATGCATAAGGATTTTTTCATGTTTCAATTTTACTCTTTTAGAAGATTACTATGATGTATATATGCCACAGGTGATGTTCTACATTACATTCTGATTTGAACAGATGGTTGAAATTTAAATAATAAAATATTGTAGACAGTAAAAATATTTCAGTAGCAAACAGCATTTCATTTCAAACAAAGCGCAGTATATTTGCTCCCTAACTTTGAGTAAATAATCAAATATTAAATACTTGTTTCAAGTGTGGTGTTTCTTGGTATTATGGATTGTGAGAGGGAAATAACCTGTTTAGATTGAATTATGAGCTTATTCCCTTAAAATTCTGAAGTAGTGGCTGGTTTTCTGTTGGGGAAGGAAACATTAAACTGTGGGTTCTAGAAGGTAGAGAGAAGAAGGGAAACTAGTTCTCATTTTTAGGGCCTTATATAAGAAATAATTGATGGAAAGGGAAGCAATGCCATAGAGAATTACTCAATTCTTTTTTCTTGGGTAGGGATTATCCCAGGCAGATCCCTAGAAAAYATTCTTAAATGTGTTTCCTTCTGCAAAGAAACGTCTCTCTTTTGTGAGTATTCAATAGTTTTATTAGTAACTCACTGAACGTTCTGAATAACATTAATCTGCTATTGATTCACGTCATCCCCTAGGGAAATTCATGGCAATAAGTAGATTTGGTTGAAAATATTATTTGCTGGAGAGGATTGAGAAGTATGGATAGAGAATAGGGGGAAAAGAAGCAGAAGAAACAGTGGAATGAGAAAGTGACAAAAGTCGACTGGAGAAGAAGAGGAGAAAGGAGAGCAGTTTGAGGGAATGGCAAGGAGAAAATATTGGTTACATTTATTTTTAAACTAGTAGTGTTGATCAGAAAGAATGATTTCTTTTACTTTATTTTATAAAAATTGCATACACTGGTAGTGTACATAAGAAACTGTAATTCCATTTGGGTCTACTTGCGACATTAACAAATCATTTGAGCTGTGTTCTTGAGTTTTATTGTTATGTCACCAGTCTCCTCTGGGAAATTACTTATACTGTATGTGCAGTTTCATGTGCATAATTCTTTATATTTATCAAATTATATGGCACTCTATAGTACACTTCATAACTTAAAGTCATACATTAAGTATAGCAGGCACATATACTGTTTTAAGAAAATGTGCATATTGCTTTATCACAGTGTTTCTTACTACTTTCCATTAAAGGCTCTTAATATGTTTGTAAGTCATTTTATGATAAGATAATGTAAGAATATTATTACATCTAGCAATTATTTTTGTAATAAGTATTTATGATGAAACTGTGAACGAACTTTTTTTTATATTATCTTACTGACTTAAAAAAACCACGTTGATGTTTCTGAGCATGAGATGATATCCTAGTTGGAACCATCAATAGTCTTTATTTTTTGTGTGCCATTTTAAAACTGCAAGGGAGACATAAGAAAGTTCACGTCACAGGTTTTTTTCTTTCTTTCTTTCTTTTTCTTCTTTCTTTTTTTTTCCCTTTCTTTTCTTTTCTTCCCTTCCCTATAAATTGGACAACTCATAGTCTCAGTCCTGTCTGCAACAATACAGTCCTGGTTGGAAGCAGACTCCTGAGTATCTAAGACATACTTTATTAGAAGTTTCAGACATGCTGGGTAAGATTCTGTCACCGTAAAGTAAGTGTATTTACTCATGAACAGGTAATTCAAACTTTCTTTATAATCTATTGAGAGAAACAGATTATTACTAGGTACAATTCATTTTATGGTGAAACAAATGTCTAAAATAGACCCCGTGACCTCAGGTATAGATGTCACACTGCTCATGATGAAAATCATGTAGTATGAAAACCTCACATTTTATGTCCAATAGAATTTAATAGACAGATGGTTGATAAATCTATATTATATAATACTACATTTTGTTTGAATAATCATTAAAAATGAACGCAAAATCGGTTCATTCATGGGAGTGAGTTGACAATCTCTCTCTAGTTCCGATTAAACGTGTTTTTAACTTTCAGTTAACATCATAATAACTGACGTATTATTTTCATGATCTCACAGAAGTTAAATTTTTTTTTCCTGGAATATTTCTTATCTTTCAAAACCACTTTTTGATATGTAAATTAAATAATGCTTGAGAAAGCAAGTGCAGTCTTTCAGGATTAAAAAGTATGAAATTTGCACTGTCACTTGTGTTACTTTCACCAAATACTTACTTCCTTTTCTGTGTGAAGGCCTACAGTAACTGATCTTGAGCAAAAATAATTCTGATGAAAGGACTTGATAAACAGTGCACACTAGTTTATTACACATACAAGCACCTTTGTTTAGTCCAGAGGGTCCTCTTGATGGATAGTTAGGTGTTACCCTCCCACAATGATAAGATTGGGCTTGTCCCAATCTTCTTACAGGGGTGTATCTGTCATCAGCTATGAGTTGCAGCACCTCCACCTCACTTCTAAAACAGTTTCCTCCAGTTCCATTTAGTTCTTTTTCCAAAATGCAGTCAGGCATAGATCAGATGTCTACTTCTTCTATATGAGTTTGTGCAGAAGTCAAACCAAGAGTCAAACATGGAGTGTTGGCTCGTTATGGTACACCATTAAGTGTTTTTAAGCTTCATAGTTGTTAGCGTAATGGGAGAAGGGCTATATCTCAACTCCCAGAGACATATTTTGTAACAGATACTGAAAATATGCGTTTCTTGGGATGTGGATGACAGCACACACCCTTACACAGAGAGAGATTTGAGATGCAAGTCTTGCTGAGGTTGTATAGAGAATCAGGTAGATTCAACACAGAGAGGGAGAAAACTATACAGCCTCCTCCTCATTGCTGAAAAGGAGGGGTATCTGGAGCAAACAATCTTTAGAACTTCACCTGGGTTTTGTCTCAAAGCAAACTGGATGGTTTATTCAGAATAATACTTTGAAATGAGCTAAACATGTAAGTTAGACAGCAGAACTTGTGAACTGACAGGGAACCAAGTTGTTTGATTGTGTAGGACCCTAGTGGGTTGCTTCTGAAAGCCTTTGTGTTTCTGCCATCTCTTCAGTGCCTTTACTCTCTCTTACCTGCCCTGGAGCCGTTTTCCATTGCTACATTATCTATGCAACAAACATAGATTTGCAGGAGTGAACAGAGGCTGAACAAAAAAATGAAAACATTTCAAAGTGTGTTGGTTGTTTTTTTGGCAGGTTACTGGCAGTGTTCGCATGGGTATATAATCCTTTGCTTCCATACTTAGCCCGTCCCCTCATCATCCCCTTTACACATTAATTAATGAAGTGAGGGGAATGGTTCTGATCCCTGACAACTGTATTAGAAAGGTTAGAGATTTGGGAGTTGAAGATATTCATAGGAATCAGCTTATATAGCTCTTCTTATGGAAAGACTGGACAGACTGATGGACCAAAACCAGAGAAGGGTTGGTATGTGGTTTGTAAAAACCAGGTGATGCCCATTTTATTTATTTATTTATTTTTAATTAGGACTCCATACTGTCATTGCTCATTATGTATCTGAGTTCTTAATGACATTGTCCTGGTTTTGGCTGGGATRGAGTTAATTTTCTTCCTAGTGCTGTGTTTTGGATTTAGTATGAAAAGAATGTTGATAAGACACTGATGTTTTTAGTTGTTGCTAAGTAGTCTGCTAGTCAAGGACTTTTCAGCTTCCCATGCTCTGCCAGGTGCACAAGAAGCTGGGAGGGAGCATAGCCGGGACAGCTAGCCCAACTGGCCAATGGGGTATTCCATACCATGTGACGTCATGCTCAAAATATAAATAGGAGGCGTGGTCCAGGAAGTAGCGATGGCTGCTTGGGTATCGCTCAGCGGGTGGTGAGCAATTGCATTGTGCATCACTCATTTTGTATATTCTATCATTATTATTATTTTTATTATTATTTTTATTATTATTATTATTATCATTATTTTCGCTTCCTTTTCTGTTTTATTAAACTGTCTTTATCTCAATCCACTATTTTTACTTTTTTTTCCCGATTCTCTCCCCCATCCCACTGAGGGGAGAGGGGAGTGAGCGAGCGGCTGTGTGGTGTTTGGCTGCCGGCCAGGTTAAACCACAACAGACATAATTAAAGTTACTTTTGTGTAACAACTATGCCATGACATAAAATTTAAGTAATATATAACTGTGTCCCATCCATGTACTAATTTTAGCTCACTAATGCATTTAAACAATAATGATTCATAGAATCTTTTTCATTTGCAATACTACTAATTTATTTTAAAATTACATTAAGTGTAGCTGTCATTGCATAAAGTCTAAACTTATATTCTCACAGTTCCATCACTCAAATGTAATGAAAAAAAGTCCAAAGTCAGAATTTCTTCCCTAATCATTATTACTGACAGAAATTACACAACATGCAAATTAACCCAACACAAGTTTTTGTGGATGCTTGAGTTAAAATGGTTAAAAAAAAAGTGAAAGTTGAAGATAGTAAAATTAGCATTATACTGTACCAACAGCTATTACACTGGTGTCTGCAGTTAGTGATAATCTGTATCTTCTAGCCAATTTATCAAATAGTTGCTGAAGAATATACGGTCTGAAATTCTTTCATATTATTCTGTTGTTTTTTCCTTCTTTCTTCTGCTTTATAAGACCATGTCTGTTCTTTGGTATTTGCATGATATTACTGAGATAATGCCACATTTCTAAGATAAAATGTAGTTATGTATACTGTCAGAATGCAACAAGACTTTTATTATCTAATTTAGGATGTAAAAGCCTGTTTCTGTGAATAAATATGTATCCCCCTCTGTGCTAAGGAGCAAGGTCACATCTACTGATAGAATAATTAATTATCACAGTAAAATCCAACAAAAAGTAAAATATCTGAACTGGAAACATAATTAACTTAAACATAATAAACTTGATCTGCAAATGTAGGCATACATTAACATTTTGAAAATTACAGAGATAATAAAAATATAGCAAATATCATTCCCAAATGCAACAACAATCCCAGCTTTATTTGATAATTATATTTTAACTACTGGGAATAAAATCATATTCTTGGAGGAAAACTGATTTTCAACATGCTGTAATACATTTCAATTTTTTAGATTTTTTTCATTTCAAATGTGGGATAACAACAATGATGCTACCTTCACTAAAATARAATAAAGCTATAAAGCTTAGACTTTTTTAGTAGATCAGCATTTTTGTCTTTTTTAAGGTTGTAAAGGAAGAATTAAATTATATTCTCAACATGAAATTCCACTGAGAGTAGGAGAACCAAATCTGAATTTGTTACCTATTATAAATTAGGATATGTGACATCTCCAGTGACTATTCCAAACCTGAGGCTATGTCCAAACCAAATTCCAAGGAAAGAAAAAAATAGTAATTTTCTCTTCTATGCAGGTTGTGCACTGATAATTTTATGGAAATTAAATAGAGAGTATTCAGGATAGTCTTTGCCTATATAGGTAATTCATTACTGTTCTCAAATCATCTCATACATAGCAGATTGAGTTTTTAGATTGGAAGGCATGGATCTCAAAAGAAGACTCAGATAGTGAAGATAAATCAACCAGACCACTCATTTGCATACCATTGCATACACATAATTTCCAAAATAATACTTTAAAACTACTTTCTGTTTTGAAGTTTCTGCCTACCTGAAAATATATGAGTCAAAGAAAACTCTAATTTGCCAAGAATTACAATTTAATTGAAATGGCCTTCTGTGACCTTTTCTCTACTTCATAAGAATGCTGCATTTTTCATGCAGATGGCATTAAATATATATAGTTGAATCAAGAAAAAAAAAAAAAAAATTCAGTATGATTGCTTTTAGCAAAATATAAGTTTTATTTTACTAAAGAAAACATCCTTCCTAGGATCCTTTATAGATTTAATGGTGGAGGGTAGACCTAAGAGATTAACTGTCCCTCTTCCTGACCCATAAGGAGTTATCATTTTTAAAGTGGCACACATGGTCTTGGTCACATTATAGTTATGCACTCCTCATTCAAAATAGAACAGTGTCCATGTCTATGACAGACACTTTGTTAAGGAACAACATCCTTGGACTCAGTTGTCATAATTATCTGATCTGAGAATCATTGCAAGAAAATGCAAACAGATTTATTCTTTTGTCAATTGTACTAAGTGACAGCTGACTCTTGCCATGCCGTGCAACAGGCTCATGACCTTGGAGAGTGTCCACTGAAAGTTTGAAGGTGAGAGGCACAGTACTTCAGATGATTGTCTCTCAGTCCCCACATACAAGAGATGGAGATTTGTTCATTGATGGTTGTTTCTGTATGTGGATCCATGTGAAGATTTCTGGATCAATAGCTTTAATGTGGTAACTGTGATTTCATTTTACCTCTTTATTACTTTGGTTCAAAGGGAAACTATGCTGAAAAAAATACTGCCTTAATATAGAAGGATGACTTAAAAGAAAATGTAATCATTTTACTGCTTTTGCTACAGGATTAACACAATTCAACCTAGTTTTCCTTTTTTCCTGCAGTGATGCCATTCATTATAAAAAAGTAACTATTGTTAAATCTTGTATGTGTGAGCTGCTAGGACTAATATTTACATGCAAATAAACTGGTAGGTTACCTTTTTTCACCTCTATTTCATGGGAATTTGGAGTAGAAAAGCTTAGGCTATAGAATTCTTAGGAAATATTGGGTGGTATTATGGACCACAATGCCAAAAGTATGCCAATAACCTAAATCTCCAGTCAGCTTTCTTTCAGAGGCAGAGAACCATAGTAGTCTCACAGGTAGTGGGGTATTTGAGTGAAGTTTGAGCACAAATGAAGAATGGGTGCATTAGAGTCTGAAAACAATAAAGTGCTTTGAAGAGATAAATGCTGGGTGGGAGAAGCTAACAAGCTAAAAGCCTTAATCGCAAAGCCTGGGCAATCAAACGGCAATAACTGGTGCAAGCTCCTTGCACCTTACAGAAAGGAATTTCTGTTGCAGTAGCAAATTTGTAAGGCARCAACTCACAATTCTTTAATGCTGGGTCCAAGATAATCTTCTTTCATCTTAAGAAAAGAACAGGTTTTTTTCAAGATGTGAGACTTCTCCATGTTATTACCAAGCAAAAAAGACATTAAGGAATGAAGGTGGGATTGTAACTTTCACTCAAAAAGATTCTGTCTGTAATTTGTGTGTCTCTAATAACTCCTAAATTTCATTTCAATAACGAGTGGTGTTTTGTTTCCTGATCTCAAGTATTAAAACATGTCTTACCTAACTTACCTTATCACCTGACCTAACATTGTTATTGTTCTTGAGCATATAACTGGGACTGCACATCCTCAATGAATGTCTGTGTGCTGTTATTTCAATAAACTGACTACTTTACCATCTTATTCTTCCCTTCCAAATATATTTTGCAATTTTAGACTGAAGAAACTCCACTATTATTATCTCCTTTTTTTTTTTCCCAAATATCATAATGACTTAGTAATCTTCTATGATATAGCAACTATTTCTATCACCATACAACTGTCTTGTTTGTCTGTAACAAATAAATTAATAGTCATCATTAAATGGTCAGAGTTTTCTCTGACCTTTCTTTGACTCTCTGGGCACTAAAATTATTTGTCCAATCAGTTGTGCTTATATAAAATGCCAATGCTTACAGCTTGAACTAAGCAGCTCTTTGATACCAGAAGGTCTTTCTCAGCAGGAGCGGCCTTATTGTGTGTAGCACTGAGCAGTGACATCACGAATTGTCAATATTATTGAAAGCTGCTGATAACAGAAATAATGGAGAATGTACAGCAGCAACATTCCCCTGAGAAATTGATTTTCTAATGCACTGCAACAAACAATGAAAGTATGAATCTATGCATAATACTCCATCTCTAGACCACATTGGAATAAGCTAATCAAAAGTATAAGCACTGATGTTGCTCTCTGGATAACCTCAGTAGATAAGAAGCTATCTAACACCTGTACCATTAGTCTTAACATATTTTCAAGAAAATATCATCAGTTGTTACAGTTGACAATAAAACAAATAAAACCTAAGTTTCTGTTTGTGAGTATTTCATTTAGCTTGCTACAATCAAAATAAAGTAGTAATTATGAGAAGGATGAAACCTTATGAAAATCAGTTGAAGACAGAACTGGAAGAAACCACTGAATTTAATGGCATTTATGTAGGGTACTATGACAATACACAAGGTGTATAGAATAATACTTTCTGAGTTTGAGTACTCTGAGAAATTTTCCTAACACCCTCCACTTAAAACCCTTGCAATAGGGGAGTACAGGATGGGATTTGTCCCTACACAGGTTTTTCAGGTATACACTGAGGATTATTTTTATTTTTATTGTGTTCTACATATATACTTGTATGTTCCTTTGTGTTTTGTTTTTTGTAAAGAAACATTTTGTCTGTGAAATAAAAAGAGCTTGATAATAGCACTGATGGGGAAAGTAAAGTATGGCAAGTGCATTTTGCTTTGTTTTGCTTTGKTTTTTTTAATGCCTGTTAGCACTGTACAGTTTCAAATTCTGAAATATAACAGCTCACCAGTGGAAAAATGGCATTAGTAGTTTATTCTTTTTTATGAATCTAAAATATCACAACTAGATCCTACAATTTCACAGTCATTCACAATTAATTAATGATGTTAAGGACACAAGTGGCAGTCTGTCCCATATTTATCATAGCAATTAGCCAAGAAACTGAAATGTAAGATTTTGCTTGTTATTTACATTTAGGTATCCATGCACTAGGTAAGTTCTTATTTTATCTAAATTGTTCTGCTTATGTTCAGTAACAAATGTCTGAGCCACAACAATGGCATGAGGGTGGCAAAAGAAAACTAGAAAAATGAAATAAACCTAAGAACAAAAGTCAACTTTACTCAGAAGAGAAAATGGAATATCAAGATTTAGTACATGAAAAATACATAGAAATGAGGTTAAGATGCATTAAAGTACAAATTTTAGGAATTTGACTACGAAAATAAAAATAAGGTCTTTCTGTTCTGGAAGGCTTTAAAACAAAACTTTCTTAATTTGCATTAATTTGTATTAATGGGAGTACTCATGGATGAAAAGCTGGACATGAGCCAGCAATGTGCACTTGCAGCCCAGAAAGACAACCGTATCCTGGGCTGCATCAAAAGAAGCGTGGCCAGCAGGTCGAGGGAGGTGATTCTGCCCCTCTCCTCTGCTCTGGTGAGACCCCACCTGGAGTACTGCATCCAGYTCTGGAACCCTCAGCACAAGAAAGACATGGACCTGTTGGAGCGGGTCCAGAAGAGGGCCACAAAAATGATCAGAGGGATGGAATGCCTCTCCTATGAAGAAAGGCTGAGAGAGTTGGGGTTGTTCAGCCTGGAGAAGAGAAGGCTTTGGGGAGACCTTATTGCAGCCTTTCAATACTTAAAGGGGGCTCATAAGAAAGATGGGGACAGACTTTTTAGTAGGGCCTGTAGCGATAGGACAAGGGGGAATGGTTTTAAACTAAAAGAGGGTAGATTCGGACTAGCTATAAGGAAGAAATTTTTTACGCTGAGGATGGTGAAACCCTGGAACAGTTGCCCAGAGAGGTGGTAGGTGCCCCATCCCTGGAAACATTCAAGGTCAGGTTGGACGGGGCTCTGAGCAACCTGATCTAGTTGAAGATGTCCCTGCTTATTGCAGGGGGGTTGGACTATATGACCTTTAAAGGTCCCTTCCAACCCAAAATATTCTATGATTCTATGATTTTATACATCTTCTGCACACCATGCCAATATATTAAACAATTGTCAGCTGTGTAAGACTACCATGGTGAACAGATTATTATTTTTATGAAAGCTTGGATGAGTAGTGTGCTTGGCAAAGCACTGTCAGACAGTAATCATCTCCAACATCCC
This sequence comes from Phoebastria nigripes, assembly GCA_035582835.1. Classification (NCBI taxonomy): domain Eukaryota; kingdom Metazoa; phylum Chordata; class Aves; order Procellariiformes; family Diomedeidae; genus Phoebastria; species Phoebastria nigripes. The sequence goes on from JAYKAV010000144.1 coordinate 159,954, forward strand.
CAAAATGTACAYTAACTGTTGGAGACTGCAACATCTGCATTTATTTTTCTTAGGACAAGGACTGCAGCAATCTCTGGGATGAATGAAGGCTGGATGCTATTATGAGAAAAGTGTCTTTCACCATTCACTTCAACACTTTTTTTTTTTTCACTAATAAAGGAGACAAGGATAATCCAGCATTTTGCATTTATTGCTGACTCTCTTTCAAACGCCTTTGCAGGGATCTTCTTCATATAAGACTTCTGCTTTGTTACAGCAGATTGTTTTGGTATTAGTTTAGTGTTTTCAAAGCTTTAGAGCTGCTTATTGTTATAATATGAAACAGCCTTAAAAATCGTCGGAAGTTGATTAAGTAGCTCATTTGACTCAGTTGTTTCTTTAAAGACATGGTTTCTCAGAAAAAACACGTGGGGGATGTCTCATGGGGGGTCTTGACCATGATTATGTGAATTTTCTTTGGTCATTGCATGTGGAATACTCATCAGCAGTGAGAGTTGAGTGAGAATACTATGAATGAAACACAATTTCTTTTAAATATATTTTCAATGAGTTAGTCTTGCTATAAGCATAATTCTTGGCTTATATGCATCAAGAGATAAAGACCAACTTCTGATTTCAGTTTTTTCTGTTGTAACCCAATGATTTAAGTATGATAATCAGTAGTCAACAAAGGTATAACTAGGAGAAGGATTTAGCCTGATATTAGTACAGTAACTTCTCATAGTGAGTAATTTCCTGGTGTAAAACTGTAATGATGATTAGTGAAAATAATTGCAAGTGCTTTTAGTCTTATAAAACAAGCACATAGACCAGAACATTAGAGAATAAAAATAACATAAACCCATTTAGCTGTTTGTATTTTAAAAGTTATACATTATCGTCTTATGAAAATTTTGCAAATTTCTAGAAAGTCCAGTGTAACAATAACTTATGTCGTCATACAGGTGATATGGTATGGTGGGTTGACCTTGACTGGCTGCCCGATGCCCACCCATCCGCTCTCTCACTCCCCATCCTCAAAAGGACAGGGGGAGAAAGTAGGATGAAAAAACTCATAAGTCAAGACAAAGACAGGGAGATCACTTATGAATCACGTACGAATTACTGTCACAAGCAAAACATAATTGACTTGAGGAAAATGAATTTAATTTATTGCCAATTAAAATAGATACTGAGAAACAAAACAAAAAACTAACACTCCTTCTCCCCACCCACCCCCCTTTTCCCAGGATTAACTTCACTTCTTTACTCCCAACTCCTCTACCTCCCCCATCCCCTGAGCATCACAGCGGGGTGGGGAACAGGGGGTTGTGGTCAGTCCATAACAGCTCCTCTCTGCCTCTCCTTCCTCCTCACACTTTTCCCTGCTCCAGCATGGTCTTTCCCATGGGCTGCAGTCCTTCAGGATAAACCTTTTCCAGCATGGATCTTCCACAGGCTGCACCTTACTTCAGGGCATATCCACCTGCTCCGGCATGGGGTCCTCCACGGGCTGCAGTGTGGTTATCCGCTCCACCGTGGTCCTCCATGGGCTGCAGGGGGACAACCTGCTTCACCGTGGTCTTCTCCACAGGCTTCAGGGAAATCTCTGCTCTGGCGCCTGAAGCACCTCCTCCCCCTCGTTCTTCTCTCACCTTGGTGTCTGCAGGGTTGTTTCTCACACTTTTTTCCCCCTCACTGTTTGTGCGGTGTTTTCCTCTGTCTTAAATGTGCTTTCCCTGAGGCACCACCATCTTGGCTGAGGGTCTCAGCTGTGGCCTAGAGTTGGTCCTTGGGAGCCAGCTGGAACCAGCTGTGTCCGGCACAGGACAGTCCCGGCCTCTCCTCACAGAGTCCACCCCTTCAGCCACCCCATTGCCAACACCTTGCCATGGACACTCAATACATATGGGCAATATAATCTTAACTATTTTCAATGAATATATAAAATTATATATTTGTAGAAAAAGATATCCATTGATGGCAGTCAACGAATGGAAAAAAACAATGCTTTTGAATTAATTCAAGGGATACAGATAATGCCTAATAATGAATAAAAACCCAAATGTTATTCTGAATCCTATCACATGTACAAAACTTTATTTTGTTTTTCATGAATAATATTTAATTTTTTCTCCATATAAAAATTTCACAGCACACTCCTGAGATACCACAGCCAAGCTCATATCTGCACGTCAAAAACTTTGTTCAACCAACAGGAGGCCACTTTTACAGTTAGGTTAAGGCTTACTTTTTCTTCTGTCTTGGGTCAGAAACCCACGTCTGAATTGCCTTAGTTGAACGATACATTAGAATGTCGTTCTCAGAGCAAGGAAGACTAGAGCTGAGATAACTTTAATGTGTAGCTATWCTGCCATGGCTACACAGCTTTCAGTTCATATCTGGCTTGTGACTGATCAGCTTGGAATCACTCAAAAAAAAAAAAAAAACACCACATAAAAATCCTGTCTGCCAAGCCATTGCACACAGTCTTTGATATATAAATACCATGAGTATCATGACTATTACTTTGAGAGCTACTTCAGTTGGTTTGTATCTTGAATGTATGCAAACATGAAAATGAGCATTTTTCCTTCATGCAGCCCATTTTCTTTCACTGGTATACAGTAAGAATATTTTCAGCCACTAATCGCTAATATTAAATGATGTTCTGCACAGTTATAGTAACTTAGGGGCACATTTATCTGAACAAATATGATTTGATCAGCAGATGCCTACATCCAAGTGACTCTTGGTAGGCTCCCTTTATAGTCAACAGAGAGACTGGCATTTTAGGATAAGGTGAATTATGCCCTAAAGTTACATGTCTATCAAAGGACAAATTAATCTACATTAAAAAGGTGCCTGTTTCTTTCTACTAAGTATGAAGAGAGCCTAGAGGGGCTAAATCCCATGTAGGCATATAAACTGTAGGATTGAAGGGAGTGTTTGACCAAATGTAAGATTTTACTTTAGGATGGGATAATACCTCCCTAGGCATCAGTGATAACTAGAACTCGGTTCAGATTTCCAGTCATAAGTACTTAGGGTTATTTCACATCACTGGATATCACAGAATCACAGAATGATTGAGGTTGGAAGGGACCTCTGGAAGTCATCTGGTCCAAAACCCCTGCTCAGCCAGGGTCACCTAGAGCTGGCTGCCCAGGACAACATCCAGACAACTTTTGAGTATCTCCAGTGAGGGAGATTCCACAACTCCCCCGAGCAAGCTGTGCCAATGTTGTCACCCTCACAGTAAAAAAGTGTTTCCTGATGTTCAGTTTGTGTTTCAGTTTGTGCCCATTGCCTCCTGTCCTGTCACTGAGCACCACTGAAAAGAGCCTGACTCTGTCCTTTTTGCATCCTCTCTGCAGGTTCTTATATACATTGAGAAGATCCCCCCTGAACCTTCTCTCTCCAGGCTGAACATGTCACAAACAAGTGGTTTAGAGGCCACTTAAAGAATCACCGTCAAAGGTATTAACAGAAAGTGATTTTAATAGTAACTTATAAAAGCGTGACTTAACAGAGTTCGATGGCAAGGATCACTCTATTACTTACTACACAGATAAAGTATACAAAGTAAAATCGTGTTATAATTGAGCTAGAATGATTTGTACAGAGACCGAGCACAAAAAGGGTAAGGGAGACCCTCCCGTTGAGTCACGAGGTTCAGAGAAGACCCAGCTGGATCCAATCTTAGTCCCAGACTTGGACAACGGTTTATGTCTAATACGGAAAGGGTAAGGAGACCCTCCCGTTGAGTCACGAGGTTCAGAGTAGACCCGGCTGGATCTACCCCTAGTCCCAGACTTGGTCAATGGTTTATATCTAAGGGATTATATGTGTTTAGCAGCAGTCTAAGGTTCATTCACAGTTTTAAGGTGGATCACAAGATTTTAGCAGCACTGAATCATTAACTAATTTAACATTTACAAAGTAAGTTAGTAGAGTCTACTACAATTACGACAGTAACTTAGTTACAGATTATGCTTACTGTTAGTTCAGACACACACACACAGAGAAATATATATAAATGTACAAAAGGTACCTGTTAAAAATACCACTTGAGTTCAGTGAAGAAATATTCATGTCAAATGTCTCAGCATTTCTCAATGGGCAAGGGTTGAGCCTCAAGGAGTGAAGAGTTTCAGCCCAGGTCCCGTCATCAGCTTTCGGCGATGGTCCTCTGAATATCGCAGGCTTGAGAGGTTGTGAGCTCTGAGAGGCGTCCCACTCAGAGGGAGATGCTGCGCTGTGGTCCAGGAGAGCTCAAGGGATCTCACTTAGGACCACTGTTTATAGGTTCGCAAGATGATTGGCTTTAGTCATCCATAAATTTCCATCCTGGCCACAGTCCCAGGTGGTATTTACTAAAAATTCTCAAGTTTTCAGTGTTGTTCCACTTGAGCTATGACTCAGATAAAGGTATCAGGGGATGATACCTGGGCCAGGCAGTAGGAGTAYGTTCCCAGCCTCAGCTATGCAGAGTTTCTGATATGGTCAAGGAGCACTCAACCGCCAGATTCAGTACACCAAGGCCAAGGTTTCACGGGAATTTCTGAGATCAACAAGCGGCCCAGGGGAGGGGGTGGTGAATTCACCAGCACAGAACAGTCCCAGCTCTCTCAGCCTTTCTTCATAGGAGACATGCTCCAGCCCCTTAGTCATCTTGGTGGCCCTTTGCTGGACTTTTTCCAGTATGTCCATAGCTCTCTTGTACTGAGGAGCCCAGAACTGGACCCAGCACTCCAGGTGTGTCCTCACCAGTGCTGAGTAGAGGGGAAGGGTCACCTCCCTTGACCTGCTGGCAATGCTCTGCCTAATGCAAACTTCTTTGCCACAAAATACATTGCTGACTCATACAACTTGGTGTCCAATAGGACCCCCAGATCCTTTTCTGCCAAGCTGTTTTCTGGCTGGTTGTCCCCCAGCATATACTGGTGCCTGGTATTACTCCTTTGCAGGCGCTGCACTTCCCTTTGTTCATCTGACATTGCATATATCAGCAAGACCTGCATTGGATTGGCAGATATGACAAGGGACCTATGAGAAAACTATGCCTCCCTGGAGGGGCTGCTGGGTGACAAGACGGATGCCATAGGACATCTTGAATAGTAGTCAGGGACCATATTTGAGCAACTGTATCAAGTCCCACATCAGCACTGGCTATACTATTTTTTTAGACACCTTTCTCTCACAGAGGCATATATTTTCAGGTGTTCATATTAAATACTTTACTACCTGGAGTTGAATCTCACCCCTAAAGGTAAGTAAAATAAATCCAACCATCACAGATAAGTAAGAAATCAAAATGTGAAATAACTACTAATTTTTAATAAATTGTAATCAGTCTAGTGAGTCAATTTATTTCTATTTAATAACATTCATAGGCACTCTAGTAAAGTATACACACTGTATACCTCTCTCTTAAAGAGTGAAAATGGCATGAGGATAAATTCAAGGTTAAAGGAAGTGTTATAATTGCATTCTATGCAGACAACAAAGTGCTATTTGGTGGTAGCCCATTTTAATTCAAAGAAAGAGGAAATGGGTCATTTTCTGCTAAACACTGCTCTGAAAGGAATATAGGTGGGATTCTGTCAGAAACAAAAAAGTAATTTTTGTAATTGGCTCTGGGAAACAGAAAGTAAATCCAGTGCTACAAAAGTGCTGCCCTACCTGTAACAGTTTTCCTTTCACTTGATCTCCTCCTAAGGCCAGTGACTTGGCACCATTTAGACAAACAAAATTGTACACAGCATGTGTATTTCCATGTGTAACCGTCCAAGTGCATTTCATGCTTAAAGTTAACCAAAAAAAGAACAAGAGAAATCATATTATGTGTAAAGAAACAATGAGAAGAACATGATTCTTTAATCATGACTCGAAGGAGTGAATAAAATAGGAAGAAAAACCAGCCAAGTTAAGTCTGGACAGATACGAAACCTCACCAACACTATGGCTCCTGGAATGCCAGGTCACATACTGAGACTGTTTGACCACACAGCTTGGAGGGATCTATCGATATCRGAGAATAGGCACAATGAGATATGAACATCAAAAAACATCAGTTGTGGATGATAWTTTTTCCTTGTTTCCTAAAATACATTTTATTTCCTTTTATGAAGAGCCTGATCTGTTCAAATCAGTCCCACTTGTAACAAAAGGTATTTGAAATTCAAAGGAGTGGAACTTGGCTAGGAACACCAACAAAGGCATCTTGTCTTTTGCTTTACTCTGCTAAACCAGTTTCCATACTTAGAAATGCTATTTGAAAGAGATGAAGACATACTAACTGGACATGAAAGACAGGTCAACACTAAGATTCACGGCCAGAAAACACAGGATTAGATAATATCCACAGGAAGAAACAATTTTCCTCAAAAACATGATAAAACATGGCCACAGTCCGCAAAACATTATGTTTCATTTCATGCATAAATGGTTGCAAAGAACTTTAGTACAGCTGAAAAAGCAAATTTATGCCATACATGAATAAACACTTACAGAACTGAAACCTAAGTGAAGTTAATATACGAACAAGTAATGTAACAGTCAATATGTAGAAACAACTGAAAAAATACTGAGTCGTCCTCTTACCCTACCTACCATCAGGGATAGACAGTTACTTGCCACTTCAGAAGTAATTTAATAGATTAATGTGGGTCATGTCCAAGCTAATAAATGTCTTTAGGATAAGATACTACCTCATGGGGACATGGAATCACACTACGACCCTCCCTCTTCAATCTTGATTCTACAAATAGGGAAGATGTGATTGCTGAGTCACTTCTTTTCAAAAGATTGCAGTGGGCTGCTAATGCAGTTATGATCCAGAAATATTCAGTATAACGCCTCAGGCAACAAGCTGATGGCATGCCAGAAGGGGCATCTGCAGGGAACCATGAGCTTGTAAATAACCTTCTTTGGGTGAATGAGGCTAAACAGTTGACTGACCATCACCATCTCCAGACGGTCTGCTGCTGAGCGAGACTGTGCCCTACAATTTATCTTTAGTGCTTTGTCTGRTCTCATCTATAACACATCATTGTATTGATCCTGTCAAAACGATGATGGCAAATAACATTCACCAGGAAACATTGCATATGATTTTGCAAAAACTACATGCTACTCTAACTTCATGGCAATGCAAAAACTGAGCAGGGGAATAAATTACTGCTGGTGAAACTGGCAGTAAAGTTGATTTTCTTGTTCCTCAGAAACAGTGAAGCAGTTGTGTTTGCCTTTGAAATATTGGTAAAAGCACTTAAAGGAGATTTTTTGTTTTGTTTTTTTCCCTCTAACTGTTAAAGTTGTCCTATTGAGCTAGTGGGAAAAAACTGCAAAAAAATTGTGAGTCTCACAAAAGAAAGAATCATTGGAGGAAGGTAGCAGTTATCACTAAAAAGATCTTTTGCTGAAGGGCTAAAACTACATAGTACAAAAAAGGAATTAAACCTCTCTTCGAGTCTTATCAGCTACAGTGCATCACCCCTGTCTCGCACCCTACTTTTCAGCTCTGTTTTGTAGCACACTATTTTAGTTCTTTTTTTTTTATTTTCCGAGCAGAAAAGTAGACTTTGTGATATCCTGTGAGTTGCTGTCCTGCACAGGAGACTCTCTGAGGTGATGTTTGTTTATTTCATTTGAAATATTAAGTATGGCCCTAAAGAATTCCTGTCCCACATGCCGACCTTTCCTCTCCCACACTCCAAAGATGAAACCACCTAGTCTTTTTCTAGAGTCTGATCACAGATGATTTAATGGTTCTTTCAGTGAAGAAAATCAGTGTCTATACACATTTATAAATTCTCTCCTCTTCTGGAGCACAGATTATGAGAAAACTTGAGAGTTCTATAATAGTTTAAAATACTTTTAGTCTTTTGGGACAACTATTGAGTCCCTGCCCTGTAAAAGAGCTGAACCATAGGAATAGATAACACATGGCAGAAAACGTGTTGCCACAGAAAAAGAAAAAAAGAAAAAAAGAAAAAAAGGAAAAAAAAAAAGACGACTTGCGTAGGGGAACAAGACAATGACTCTCAGCTCTACAGATCATTTGACAAGAGAACAAAATGAACCAAAACTTTAGAAACTTCTCGTATCACTTCACAGCCATCTGATACAGAACAAGATATTTTGTACTCTTGTGTCTAGTCTCCTTTTCTTCTTTGGACTTCCTGGGTTTTTTTATCCTAAAAAAATAACCAAATCTAATATGGTAATATTACACTCCATTGTTTATGTAAAATAAGACCACAGCCTGAAAGGCACAGAATGTCTTGTGACAAAATTCTTAGGATTTCCTACTTCTGCAGCAGATTTATYTGGTAGAAAGTTCATTGGAATGTTCAAACAATTAAGCAGTAAGGAGTTTGGTGTTTAAAAGTGTTCTCTGGGATAACTGGGTGCTACTTTTCCATCCATACCTTTTGCATTTGACTATCTGATGCCAATTACATTTGGTATAATCTAACACAACAATGACATGTAATTTTTTTTTTTTTTTTTTGGTAGCCCACAGTATAGAAAAGGAATTACAATAAGCAAGTAATGATTACAGAAAGATTAAAAAGCACAGAGAGGGACATTTTGCAATATATAACCTTTCAGTATACTTTAAACCTGTACACCTATGTCAACTACAAATACTCATTCTTCCTAATATTTCAGACTTTATTTCTACACCTGTTCAATGCACTATGATGAACGGCAGAATTCACAGTTTCACACATACAGTAGTTACTGTAACATTCACTCCATTAGTGTCTGCCAGATTCATTTTGGATTTGAAGCCTCCTATCTAAACTGACACCAACTATCCAATTGCAATACCCTTTGCATTCCTGATGTGTCATACTGCATTACATTTTCTGTGTCACCACTCATCATGTTATATTGTGTCATGCAGAAAAGCCAATGTGAGTTGACATTACACAAGATGATGCGATCTAAGAGATTTAAAGCTATGCAACACACTGAAGCAGAAAGGTGACACTGCAACCAAGGTGTAAATACCCACTTCCTCCAGAGCATCAGGTATCTGCTAAAATCACATAAGTTGGATAATTTCTAGAACTTGAGAGAATGAGATCTGAATGCTTTTAGTGTAATACATAGAATAATAAACTTCAAGAATATTGCAGATTTGACTTAGACATACAAAAGCAAGGACAATTAAATTAAGAGTTAATATTTTTAATTTAATAGGCATGGCTTCCACTAATATAATCTGTTGCACTAGAAATTTGGATGCTATAAAAGGATTAATTATACCTCACAACATCCAAAAAAGAGACTAAGTATCACTTTCTTAGTTTGATGAATAAAAAAACATTTAGGGAGCTGAAGTGCAAGAACTGATGTTATTAATGAAATATATACAAAAACAGTAGAACAGGTCCAAGAATTTTGTTTCTCAGTGGCAGGGAATATACAATCCCTGTTACTTGAAATTACTTCTTTTATTGTCAGAGGCAATAGATCTGACTTTGATTTTACATATTTCATCTTGCCATATGAATTTTAGGCTAACATTCATCAAATACAATTTTAGGTGATGAATGGAGGTGTCTAAGTTAGGAGTGGTTCAAGGGTACAACTAGAAAGAAAATTGTTAGGGAGTTACAAAATCCAGRAGCACAAGGGAGGTGAGGTTGCTGCAGCCCCATGCCCCCAGGTCCAACCAATAGTGAGGCTGAGCAAATGTTCCCAGTAAGCACACACACACGTGTATTTATAGGTACATATACATGGCCAGCCACACAGATCAGCACAGACGGATACACTCAGCACTTGCATAAGCACAAATAGCACCAGTGGCCTTATCCTGCTCCCGCCTCTGGCTGAGCAGGATGAAGATGCATTACTGGGAGATATATATATATGTATATATGTATACACACATATACATATACATGTGCACAAGTAAAGTGTGGATCCCTCCAGTAGCTGGGCTCAGATCCTCAGTCTGCCCAGTAGCTGCCCTTGTATCCCAGTTTCCCCAGTAGCTGCACCTGCATCCCAGTCTCTTCACTTTCTGGCACATGGACATAGGAGCCCCYGAGGCTGCAGCCCCACTCCAGCTGCTGGTACAGACCCTCTCTCTCACACAAACACACACTTATCTCACCCTTAGAGACCCCCAGACCCCACGGTCTCTCCAGCAGCTGGCTGAGACTCCCCGCCAATAACCAGTTCCTCCCATGGCCTCACCCTTAGAGACTCAACTACCCCCCCTGGCTCCCAGGCCACTTAACCTCCTTGCCAGCTAATCCAGCTTGCCCTTCAGTAGCACTGACACACTCACTTGCAGACCCACACCCACTCCAGGTGCTGACACCACCAACACACAGACCCCTGGTCTGACTCCATCCGCTGGCACTTTGACCCCGTCACACACAGAAGAGACAGTCCCTCACCCAGGAAAATAATTAGAAATGGAGTTTAATCAGAAGACAAAATAGACTGTGCTGATCAGTCACACTGGCATGGCCAGACAAGTGTATTGACTAGACAACTCTACAAGAAACAGGCCCTTTTATCCCCTCATCCCTTTGTTTTCCTGGACTTGTTCCTCCACAAATTACTGAGATCATAGAATCATAGAATGGTTTGGGTTGGAAGGGAACTCTAAAGATCATCTAGTCCAACAGCCCTGCAATAGGCAGGAACATCCTCCACTAGAGCAGGTTGCTCAAAGCCCTGTTCAACCTGACCTTGAACGCTTCCAGGGATGGGGCATCCACAACTTCTCTGGGCAACCTGTTCCAGTGTCTCACCACCCTTATCGTAAAAATTTCTTCCTTATGTCCAATCTAAATCTACCTTCTTTCAGTTTAAACCCATTCCTCTTGTTTTGTCAGTACAGGCCCTGATAAAAGGTCTGGGGTCTCACAAGAGCAGAGGAGAGAGGGAGAATCACCTCCCTCAACCTGCTGGCCATACTTCTTTTTTTGCAGCCAAGGATACGAATGGCTTTCTGGGCCAGAACACAGGCCAGTGTTCATCTACCAGTATCCCCAACTCCCCAGGGCTGCTCTCAATCCATTCATCCTCCAGTCTGTACTGATAATGGGGATTATCCCAACCCAGGTGCAGAACCTTGCACTTAGCCTTGTTGAACTTCATGAAGTTTGCAGGGGTCCATTCCTCAAGCCTGTCAAGGTCTCTCTGGATGGCATCCCTTCCCTCTAGTGTATCACCTGCACCACTCAGCTTGATGTCATCCCTGAAATTGCTGAAAGTGCACTCTATCCCACCTTCTATGTAATTGATGAAGATATTAAACAATATTGGTCTCTGCATGGACCCTTGAGGGACACCACTCATTATTAGTTTCCACTTGGACATTGAGCCATCAACTGCAACTCTTTGGACGTGGCCATCCAGCCAGTTCCTTACCCATCTAACAGTCCATCATTAAACCCCACATCTCTCCAATTTAGTGAAAAGAATGTTGTGGGGGACTGTATCAAAGGCCTTACAGAAGTCCAGGTAGATGACATGCGTAGCTCTTCCCTTGTCCACTGATGCAGTTACTCCATCGTAGAAGGCCTCTTGATCCATMCCTTTTCCCTGTCTTCAGTTCCTCCCCTAACATCCCATAATAGACCTTGTACAATCCCCAAGTATTCTTCCCCTGCCTTCTGTAGGGAGTTCCATATCTCTAGACAGTGACCCTCCTCAGTCCAAAAGATGCTCTGGAGAGCTATTCCCAGTGACTCATGGGGTGGGTGTCATACCTGGACCATGAGACTGAGATTGTCCATGGACAGTCCTGGGAGGGGCTGGGCAGGGACCTCTTTCTAAATGGGGATGCTGGGGTTAGCCCTCTTGCCACTGTGCCTCTGTGCTCCTTTTGTGTGGGGGGAAATGTGCCTTTTATGGCTTGATCATGTGCCTAGGCTGGTCTACTCCTGTGGTGGGCCTGGYAGTAGCCAGATGAGGGTATTATTAAGGTTACCCCACCTTCCATTGATCCTCTGTGCTCCTTTTTGTGTGGGAAGACAACCTTTTTATCATGTAACCTAACCAAAGGCATGATTCACATTACAGGAGTAACTAAGCTAAGTGCTTAAAATAAAACACGATGAAATAAGATCTTTGAGTTTATTGTAGATTGTGCATATATCGCATGGAAGTTTGTATTCTCTCATCCTATTACTCTTCCAGAATGCCTTTTATGGTCAGAATCAGCCCCTTCTTGTAGTTCAGGTGGTAGTCTTTTTGCCTTTCTGGTGGACCCATTGAAATCCAGAGCAGATATAATCTAATGAACTTTGTTTAGCCACTGTCATCTTTTCTTCAAAACYTCACTTAAGGTAATTCTTCACATAATTGTTAATTTTTCATTAAGGTGGATCTTCTTCAAAATTCACCTATTCTTAATGAATTTAAATCTATCAGCTGCTGAGGCAGTCAACTATTCCATCATTGTTGGTTACTCTAGAATTATTCACTTAAACCTTTGTCATAGTAATTTAAGCATTTGATGAGTGACGTTGATTGCAAATTCAAAGCAATTTAAACACTTCAGCACTTTGGTATTTTATGTCTTTCTGAATTTTTATGATATCTCAGACACAAAGCTGGCTGTATAGTATTACTTCGTGATGAATGCATCGTGATAGGAATTGATTAAATGCAGTAGGATGCATTATACCAAGGTATCCTTGAAAAGATATGTCACAACTCTGTACTCTGGTCTGTGCCACATTTCCATGAGTCACACCTAGAATCAAGTTAATTCATTGTTACTTATACTAACATACACAGGCTATGTGATGGAGTTGGAGGCAAAGAAGGAAAAATGCCAACCTCGCACCAGAAATTGCACTCTCAGTCTTTAGGGTTTGATGGAGCAAATATCTCTTCAAGCTTAACTTTCCTTGTTGTCCAGCATTGCTGCCAGACCAAGTTAAGAAATTAAATGAAGAGTGATGTAGCTTAGGTGTAATCTTTAATATGGCTACCACATTGTTTGAAATTCAAGATTTAAATTGCTTTTTAAAGGTACTATTGATTATAGACCAAACCTAAGGCAGCTAGGCTTCTGACTTGGGTTGCTCAAGAAGGTGCCTGAAGTTAGGCTTGAATACTTCCCTCATACAATTCAGTGCATACATGAAAAGAGCTAGAGAGCTTATAAGAGAAATCATCTGTCATCTCTGACATTACCTTCTTTCTGTTCATCAGTTAGTCTCCACACCCAGTAAGATATTGCAGTCTCTTCTTCCATCATTCCTTTGCATGTATTGTTCGGAAAAATGTGTTCTTGTCTTGTGACTTCCTTGCAGTCCAGCCTGGAGGCAAGATGGAAAGGCTCAGAAAACATATGTCCAAAAGAGCTGCATTACATCCCTATATGGGATACTATATAAATGGCATAACAGAGCAAGGAATTAGACCCATACACAGATTATGAGAAAATAATTCTGTAGACTAGGGATAATAGAACATATATATACATTTAAATATTATTTTGAAAAAAAAATATTGATTTCTTAAAAGGCAATGGCAGATAAGGATGAAGAAAACAAAATATTTTTTAGCATAAGACACATTATACTCCAAACAATGAAGAAGAAATTAAAATACATCAGTTATGAAGCTACATTATAATTTGAGATAAGCAGTGGCTCATAGAATGGCCAACGGCACTATCAGTAGTATAAAAAGATTGAAATTAAATTAAAATAAATGTCTTTAAAAAAATCCCCTGCATTTCACCTCCCAACACTATATTCCACTTAAAGACTCTGAAGGGGAAAAATTTAAATCAAGAGGATCATAGCTGTCTACTTTTGTAATTTCTAATTATTTTTTTTAATGTGGGATTTAAACTGCATATTCTTAATATTATTTAAACTGTTAATTAGCYGTAAGGTTCATTACCTGAAGATAAAATTTCAATGAATAGTGCCTAGCAAATATTGACCTGCCCATATGTCATTATCAAGTGAAGAGATCAGACACACTGTAGCTAAAAGCAGCTCTTTATGTTGGCTTCCAGAACAAGGAGAAGAAAAAAAAAAAAAAAAAAGGGAAAAAAAAAGAAGTTAATATGAACATTTGTCAGTCAATGAAGGGTTCTTCTGGGACGAAAATATAAATAGTAATATATTTAGGACCAACATAGTTATTCTAATACTCGTTCTGGTACAGTAACTTTAAGAAATTGATGGATGCTTGCATATTTTGTGAGGTACTTGTTATTCTATGTGTATAGATGAGAAGATTGCTGATACATGTTTCTCAGAAATATTACTGGGCTAAGCCTGAAAATTATGTGTTTGGATTTACGCGATTAACCCATCAGATTGATGGTATTTGTTTTGACTCGTTTGTTCTGAATTGACTATGTTATATTTTTGCAAAAAGGTATGGATGGGCAGCAAAACAGAAAGCAACTACTTGCAGTTTCTTAACTACTATATTCTTGGTCAGATGAAACTCTCTGAAAGGAAAGTGATTATGCTTTCCTTGACACCAGCTGAGCATGTACTGGTGTAACAAGCTTCTGGATTTAAATGTGAGAGGAGACGAGCAAAAGAGAGAGAAGCAGACAATAGGGCCTCCACAAAGAGCAGCAAGATAAGGAGGTTAGGAACAAGGAACAAATACGTAGCCAACACTCTAAATTAATGCACAGAAAGAGATTTTTTTTTTTTTTTCCTAGAGACATAGAGAAAGGCATGTATTTTGCTGCAGTTTTGCAAGCTGCTAAGTTGGAAGATTGACAGTAACCATTGAGGAAGAGATCTGCCTTACTGAGACAGAGGAGGTTTGTTACAGAAAATCTGTATAATTTCTGTTGTATTTCTTTTTAAATTTATTTTATTTTTAAAGATCATTTTTCTAGCTTAGAACTTTTAAGAAAACACTTTTTTTGGGGAGACAGGGAGTACTAGGTTTGTTCAGCTTAGAGAAGTAGGAGACTGAGGGGTGACTTCATTACTATCTACAACTTCCTTATGACAAGGAACGGAGAGAAGGTGCTGATCTCTTCTCTCTGGTGTCCAGTGATAGGATGAGAGGGAATATCTTAAACCTGCGACAGGAGAAGTTCAGATTGGATATCAGGAAAAAGTTCTTCACCGAGAGGGTGGTGAAGAACTGGAACAAACCCCCAAACCCTGATATACAACGCACAGAAATGTTGATCAATATTTAGGTGGTTTCCATTTCATGGCAAATAATGACATTATACAATGTCATTATTTTCATTTGACAATGGAAAACCAGTTTCTGTGGAATTCGATATGAAATGGAAATTTCATTTTAATACTTTATTTAATTAAAAAAAATCTTTTGAAATTGTTTTATCTCATTATTTTACACTAGTAATAGAAATGCATAAGCAGATATCATTGCTAAAACATATTTTATCTTTCACTTTTCAAATACATATTACTGCATAAAACATTACTCATTAGGCCATGGTAGTTAAAACTGTTTTATTATTGCTAAATTCACCAAAAGCAATTACTTTTTAATACTGAAAATATGAATAAAATATTCAATGGATTTTCCTAGTTAAATTATAATGAATCTAAAAAAACCCGCATTTGAGTGAGTGTTGATCAAGACTTAATATAGAATACTGTATAGGTGACCAACTTTCATTTCAAAGGCTGAAGCCCAGGAATCACTGATCTTTATGCAAGGCCAACAGTCTGTTATTTATGTATTTAAAATTCCTTGCCATCCAGGTTACTTCCAGGTAAGTGCCCAGTGCTTCTACTGTGGGGAATACATAAAATAATTTGAATTTTAATAATGTGAGGAGTTCATATACATAACTCACATCAATATACAAGAAGATTTGAACTATCAAAAAAGTAGATATCAGAAACTTAGGATTTCCCATTCCAAATGAAATCGCATAACTGGTAAGCTAGATCTAGGTTTCTTCTCACCCATTATTCCTCTAGGTCCAAGATTCTCATTTCCCAATCAAGTGTACTTCTACATAGAATTTTAGGTGAAATTAATCTGCACCCTAGCTTTAGGAATCTAGTAAGGCACAGAAGTCAGAATTACACTTGTGAAAGGCTCTCTTTATCTGTAGTGAATAGAGAGTGAGCCCTCCAGAGGATGATTTATCCCACCTTCAATATAAATCACTGCATGATGGCATTCTGGCAATGATTCTTCCTTTGTGGCAATAACGTTTGTTTCCCTGAGCTCCTAACTCTTGTGCGTTGATTAGAAATTAATCTGGGACTAAGTGCCTTTGCTATTTTGGATATTATCCTGGAAGCTATGGAGGGCCTGAAAGGTTAGATGTCACTGTGCCTAAGTGCTGAGCTGAATAGCTATATCCTTCAAAGTGAAAAGATACGGTTTGAATATTCTTCTTAGCCTGGAATCTTTCCCTCCACAAACACCCCCGCCCCCTACAGTATCTAAAGCAAACACTCCCCATGTTCAACATCTTTCCACAGTGCTGTAAATGCCTAAAATGCAGGGTTATAGGCTCAGTTTCTTTCTGAAAGAGACTCCTGAAACAAGCTGTAATAGGTTACTGTTTCAAACAGGGATCCATGTCAGGATATAACGACTGGCCTAGGGAAATGAGAAACTGCTGGCTATGACAGACCCAGGTTTCCTTCCTGGATTAGTAACACTAGGAAGCTTAACTCAACTTTCCTAAATGTGATCTGCTCTAAGAAATTGGTAAAATCTTTCAGTTTTGTTCTTTGTTACTTGTTCTGGGTCTTTTTTTTTTCTTTTCTTTTTTTYCCCCCCAAGAAAAAATGTGAAACAACCCAATTTTGTTCTAAAGAAAAATGGAAAAAGCTATCTTCACATGGTATAAAACTTATTCCACACTCTCTTCTAGGTAGCTTTTGAAATTTGCTGTTATTAAAGGAAAAACAAATGTGTGTGTGTGTGTGKTTTTTTTTTAAATGACATTTTTTCTATTGAAAATTGTTTGATAAAAAATTCTTACCACTTGTCATTCTTATGCTATTGATTTAAGAGAGACATTGTGCCTCCATTCACTTAGCAGAAAATGTCAAAGAAAGGAAGTGCTACTGGAAAGTCAGTTTTTTAAAGCGAGTCAGTCCTGAGAAGTAAATCACAAAACTAGCAAAGATGCCAAGGTGCTAAATAACAGGAAAACTAAAAGGCACAGGAAAGAATATAGAACCATTGCAAGGACATTTTTTTCTCTGTATCTTGTCTTCATGATCTCAGAAGGAACATTTTTGAAATATTGCACGTCATGCATCATTTAAGTAAAACTTTGCTTAAATAGACAAGAGCTAACTCACACAGGGGTTTGATAGTCAATCTTTTTTTCTAAATTATTCATGTGGGACATTTTTTAATGTGTATCACTAATGTGAGCAGTAAGCATGTAATTGATGAAATCCTGCTTAAAGACCCTCAGGAAGGTGATTTAAAATTGTAATTTGTTAAAATAATGTCTATTAGCTCTGATTTTCCCATGCTCCTACCAGTTAACACAGCATGTTCATTTATCATTGAACTCAGATTAACTCACTCAAACTATGACCTAACCTTATCAAAGTTACTTCAAATTACCACCCATTAAACTGACTGTGTGCTGTAGTAGAAACCTCTTATTAAGTATGGGTCGCTGTGATTGCATTTCAAGTGTGAAATGATGCTAGAGGTGACTTTTATCATTTCAAAATGTATTCCAAAGGTAGACTTCAAGGTTTATATATTTTCTGGGCAAAATTTATTAAATTATGTATTTTATTGACAATAATCATTTATGTCCATGGAAAAAGAAAGTTTTTCTTTCTCTTTCTCTCTTGCAAATAAGCATAGCATTTGAAGCAGACATACTGTCTCGCAGACACTGCAATGTAAACATCCATTGAGGGATTTTTGCTAATTAAAAAGATAAAAGTGTTAAAAAAAATCTCCTAAATCATACTTTACTACCCACYTCAAAAAGTGTGTGTTAATGGACCAGCAGAGGAAGGACCTTTAACCTGCATGGTTTGCTATCATATGAGAGAATCAGTTCCTATCAGAAGTTGGAATATTAACTGAAATACTGACTTATTATGCAGCTAGGGTTGATCCAAAAACTTCTGATGTAAACAGACACACATCTCACACCTGGGCARATGACTTAGATACCCCATGGCATTTGAAATGGCACTAAACATTTTGTTCAGGCAACAAAATAATTCCCTGGATTTTTTTCTTGCTACAAGTCACCAGAAGGCTACAAGCAAGACTGACTTAATCAGTATTGCCACCACTTGCTTTGTGTCTGTCTTGGAAACAGTTCTAATGAAACCTTTTTATTTTTTTCTCTTAGGGGCAATCATTGCAACAGAACTGCATTTTCCTGTATAACCYGGATCCATCAAATTCTTTCTGCAAAAAACATATTTTGACTTTTTAGGTTACCTCACATCTTGCCTAATATCAAAGATAGAGAGGAAAGTAAAATATTGCATAGAATTTCCTGTTTAATTTATAATGAAGTTTGAAAAATATAACACTCCAGGGAGAAGGAGGTAAGAAAGTCAATCATGACTTTGTCATATAATGTTATTTAAGTGACCAGCTCATACTGTAAATGTTGAAGATAAGGTTTCCATTCATGGAAGACCCACTAATAGGTATTTAAAGATCCTTAACACAGAAAAGTAAAACTTAGTTGTACCTGTAGTAACTGCTGCCAGTCATGCAGTAAAAACGTAATCAAGATCTAACAATTAAAATTCTGTATCTCAAATCTGAAATTAGTATCAGAAACATTGGACTAAAAAATCCATCCAGAATTTTTTGGAGTGCAAGGACAGACCCCAAAAAGAGAACAATATCACTTTCCTGTTCTCCTAAGCCCTTATTGTTTCTTTTTTCTCTCTCTTTTTATTTCATTTTAGAAAAACATGGGCAACAGAGAAAAAGAATATCCAGAGCATTACTTGTTCAGTTTTTGAGGCAGATTATCAGCAATAAAGGGAAGSTAGAACTCTCTCATTCCACTAGCTTCTGGAGCTGGGAGCCAGTCTGTCAGTCCAACATAAACCCAGTTTTTTAATAATCAAGAGGTCAGGCAAAATCTGTGGAGACAACATCCCAAGAAGTAAGGAAAGCTGCAGAAGCCAAATTCCATTACTCCGTCTACTACACAGTAAGGGGAGACAATGGCCCTGAATTCAGAAAATTAACTTTAAGTATATGCTTATGTCAATAGAACTTAAAACTGTGACAAGTAATGTGGGATTCTAGACAAAGAACATGGTTTGAAAGAAAGGATGGTTTGGAAAAGATCCAATCTTTATCTATAAAGGTTGAGTCATGAGCTCCAGTTTCACCATTAATGTAAGTACCTCCTTTCATAAAGATTCACTGTCTATTTGCACATCCTGAAAGGAAGGTCTTCCTTAAATTTGTCCAGCATTGGACAAAAAAAGAAAATATTTCCCAACTGTTCAATGCTATTTGATGCTATATTTTAAATTTGTCACATTTGTTTTCCTATTCATTTTGCTTCTGTTCTTGTTACTGTACCAAACAACAAAAACACAGATGTACCTGTCATTATCCCCACCCTAAATGATTTATGTTTTATTACATGTGACCCTTATGTATTCTTATAGGTTTATAAATTCCAAATTCTATTCCTCATGTAGGGTATATTATCATAGAATCATAGAATCATAGAATATTTTGGGTTGGAAGGGACCTTTAAAGGTCATCTAGTCCAATGCCCCTGCAATAAGCAGGGACATCTTCAACTAGATCAGGTTGCTCAGAGCCCCGTCCAACCTGACCTTGARTGTTTCCAGGGATGGGGCATCTACCACCCCTCTGGGCAACCTGTGCCAGGGTTTCACCACCCTCAGCGTAAAAAATTTCTTCCTTATATCTATTCTAAATCTACTCTCTTTTAGTTTAAAGCCATTCCCCCTTGTCCTATCACAACAGGTCCTGCTAAAAAGTTTGCCACCATCTTTCTTATAAGCCCCCTTTAAGTACTGAAAGGCTGCAATAAGGTCTCCCCRAAGCCTTCTCTTCTCCAGGCTGAACAACCCCAACTCTCTCAGCCTTTCTTCATAGGAGAGGTGTTCCATCCCCCTGATCATTTTKGTGGCCCTCTTCTGGACCCGCTCCAACAGGTCCATGTCTTTCTTGTGCTGGGGACTCCAGAGCTGGACGCAGTACTCCAGGTGAGGTCTTACCCAGAGTGGAGTAGAGGGGCAGAATCACCTCCCTCGACCTGCTGGCCACCCTTCTTTTGATGCAGCCCAGGATACAGAATGGATGGAAAGTATTTGGGAATATTTCTTGGTCTATTATATGTGCACATTAATGGAACATAAATGTAGTATTGTGCAGGATTCTAATGTTGAAGATGGTTCTTGTGGAATACTCAATGTAACTTAAAATGAAGAGCCTGTCTCTATTTTGCTAAGAAACGTATTTGCCAGTTACAGTCTGACATTTATCTGTTCAATGCATTGATTCATCTTAACTGTGAAATACATAATTATGTAGGAGTAAATCAAAATTTAAATAATGCAAAGAAACATTCCATCATGAGTAAAAAGTTCCCATCAATTCCATTACCACTCTCTTAGTTCCATGAAACCGCTGGAGCCTTGAGAATGTGATGATTCTCACACAGTCTCATCAAGCATTGCTAGTACTAATAGGATAATAGATCCTGATGAAATTGCAATTTTTCAGGGTCCAACACCAATATCTTCCAGGAAAAGATATTGCCGGAAATTACAAAGAAACAAACTAAAAATTATTTTCAAGGTAGCTTAAGTCCTGTTTGCTGTTTGAAAGTATTGAGCAGCAGTGCTAAAATATCATAAGATAAGGAAGCTTTAATTTTTTTTTTATGGACAGCAAAATGAAGGAATGTTATCTTTTTTCGGTTGTTTATGCCAACAAAATGTAATATTTTTATTTTTTTCCTTCAATTTCCTTAGTTCCAGGCTAGAAGAAAGAAGGGTCTACTAAAACAGAGAAGTTGATGGATTAATCTAATAAAGTGCCACTGTCATCACATCTCAACTGGCTGTTACACCAATTGATGACAGGTACACTTGCAAGTATGGATGATATCACAGTGTCCTTGATACACCTCTACATAATGGATGAGGGGAGTCTATGCAATTGCCACATAGTTTTACTCCACCCGGCATTTAAACTATGCCAGGGAAGTATGGCCATTTAGGACATTCTGGATTCCTTATGTAACTCAGGTTAAAATGGGATTCTCAACCTAATTATGTTCAAAATATGGTAAAATGAATGAACAAAAGCCCTTTTCTTTACTACCTTGGGGACTGGAACATAATCTCACCAAAACCAGACAGCATTCTCCTTTACTGTGTTCCAAAGGTAGGGAATGAATAGGTTTGTTCACTGAAATTACCGATCACACTGTGATGTTATATCAATTACATGCAGCAAATGTGTTTGCTGCAATGAAGAAAAAAAGTCTTGTTGGCACTGTACAAGCAAGCAAACATGTAGTTATAATAATACTGAACTCAAAAATTCATTGGGAAATTGTTTGATGTATTGGATTACAGGAAAAGAAAAAAAAAAAAAGTGACCAAGAAATCTCCAAGAAAATAACAAAGGAAATTATATATTGCTAAACATTTTGTATGCCTCCTTTCTCAATGCAAAGCTTCTGTTAGCTAAATATACTTAGTGGATAAAGACTTTTAGTACCTTTTTTAAAACAGAAGGTGAGTCAGATATACAGAAAATATTTTTCTCAGACAAGCCTACGTTAGACCACTACTGTTAATCTGAACCTTGCTGGATTTTTTAAAATGATTGTTGGTATTCATATTCTACACACAAAAAACCAGAGATACAATGTTTAAAGAAATTTCTGATTGCTTAACATAACTGGACTTAGCTGCATTCTTATGATAGCAGTGGTATTTTGTTGATTACTCCTTTGTCCATATATAACATAAACCTACCCTAACGGGAACCAATATTTTTTGCTTTCAAAAAAGCTAAAATACATTTTATTAAAGAGTAAAAAAGAACTATAATTTTCTTAACCTGTCACTGGACTGGTTATGTAATACCCACCATCATTTTAGAGTTGGAATGTGATTCTACAGCATCTATTATGCAAGAATTTCCTGATTTGAATATTCTGTAGTGCAGTGTCTAATATAAAGTCTGCTAAAAGCACTAGTTTAGGAGAAAGGAATGACACTTTTTTTCCCCTAAAATGTCTTTATCTATGGGATATTAATCCAGGAAGGTTGGTGGCTCCTGGTAGAAAATTGGAAAGAATTGGCTATGTTGACTAATTGGTTTTTTCCATCTATTGTGTCTCTAATTCTTTATTTTCAGTTAATGAAAAATGTTTTTATGATTCTCCAAAACTCCATTCTTAAGAAATTAATTGGACATCCATGAGTGCAAAATACTGAAATCTCAAGAGACTGTTTTATAGCATATACCTTATTTAGCAGTTTTTTTGTTGAATTGTCTCTTTATTTTGCATTATAACTTCTGAAATGCTTATACAAATTAATATAATCTTGAAATCCTGACTCAGTCACCAGGTTCTTTCCYCATGTTCCTGAGTATTCAAATTGATATTGTTTTCTGAAGCTGATGTTTAGCGACACTTTTTATCATTTTTTAAATATATGAAAGATACTTTTTCAGTAAATTAGAAGTTGCCTCTGAGTTAATTTCTGAGGTTTACTTCCAACTATCTGTAATTATTTCTTATCCTGCATAAGCTACTTTGTATTTTTGTACCTCTGATTGCTGACTGTTCAACAGGAACTGGAATACTTCATTTTTCCTATGTTTCCACTGTTAATTTTCATTTGGACTACATCTTCATGTTAAAACCTGCCTTCTATTATGCACTTCTTGCTTCATGCTTGACAAAATAAGAATAATTWAAAAAATAACTATGATTAACAATATATGGAATGTGAATCTCCCTTTGTATTACATATTTTGCATTCCATACAACAGAAGATAACATTTTCTGTGTAGCACGAACATAAAGTCTAAGGTTCATCTCCAGACTGTAAACGCTTAAATTTGGAAGTGTCTAATGTAGGTGCTTGCTTATGAAGGAAGGGTTCAATTCAATTGCCTTGAACTCTGCTACTTATCTGAAACAGATGTACTGTTTCAAATGATTAAAGGATTTCACTGACAATCAGCTGTGTCTCCGTAAAGGCTTTTTGTAGCTCCTGTGTTGCGTCTGCTAGGCCTGTGTGCCTGACTCTAATACTGCTAGTCAGTTAAGGCAACTGAGTCAAACCCTAACCTGGAGCATCTACGGGCTGAACTGGTTTCCAGCATGAATGTTTCAACTCCTGTAGGGGTAAACAGACTATGTCACAATCACGTGAAACAAGTACACTGTGGCTTCACTAAAGGTGAGTCTAGTTGCATCTTTTATCAAGGTTTTCCAATAATTTATGTTATTAAAACCTGCTGATATTTTATACTTTACTAAATTTTAATTGCTTTAGCAAACTGGAACAGCTTCAAAGGACACCTACCCCAAGGCATTGACTTACAGTATGGAAAGAATAGATTTAAGTCCCTGAGATAATCAAGCAGAACAAGGAATTCCTTCCAAGCACCAAAGGTATCAAGGGAGCTTTCTATCAGCTAGATTATGAACTATTTTTGATGCTGTCAGAAACTGCAGAATAGACTCGAAGAAGTTTGTTTTGTTTTTTTTTTCCTCAAAAATATCCCTTATTGTTTGCAAAGAGCAGCTGGTCTATGTTGAGAAAAAAAATCTGTCTCTGTCTTTTTTAGTTCTCTAATCCTCTCCAGTGTCTTTTTGATCCTGGGTGAACATTACCAAATATGTAAAATTAATGACCCTAAAAGTATTTCTTTATATGATAATTTATTTATTGATTTTTCATTCTGTGAATCTGGAAGCTTATAATTTTATGTTTATATTCCTTAATAAAAAGTAACATTTCAGCCACAGTGAAATATCTGTTGGAAAGTCTGGCTATAAAAYGGGTGAGAATACCCAAATAAATGTCTGTGGTTTTTATTAGGATAATAGTGTCTCATTTTTTCAACATGCTAACCTTAGCCACAAGAACCTTCTTTTTCTATGTCTAGGCTTTTGATGGTATCATTCATTACTAAAAGGAGTTAAATTGTGAAATGGTTTATTAAGCAAAATGAAGATGTTAATAGAAAAATGCTAAAAATGTTAGTTTTATAGTTTTAGCCAAAGTTTTTCATTCAAACTGAGATGTAATTTCTAGCATGTATTACACTGTGCATCTTCTTAAATGTTAAGTACTTTCCTCTAAAAATCCTGACTGAACTTATAATAATACATCTGACAAGGTATTTAAAAATCTTCAAAATCAAACATTTATAGCATTGTACCTTTTAACTACAGGACCAACTGAAATAAATGGTCATTAAAAGCATGATACATACTTTATTTAATATTGGTAAGATAACTTTTTTGTACAGTTTCATGTACTTCAATTACATCGATAGCTACTGAGAGTAGAAGCTTGAAGTACCAAAATCAGTAATAACTGATTTTTAGATTTAACAACTAAGAAAGTGAAGGTTAGTTAATTGAAGAAATAGACATAGATAATAAATACAGTGTAAGAGCAGATGTAGTATTTCTGCTTTGCAACTTTAGAAAACTTCAAGAAGAGAAAGTAAAAAAATTACCAAAGTGAAAAATTGCATAGCTGAGTAGTAATACAGTCAAAGCTTTAATAATGTGATGGGATTTTAGATGAGCTATCTAGCTTAAGAGACTAGATCTTTAGGGGTGGTGTTCCTGCTTCTTTCAAGTTGAGTGTGTTTTGTCATTAACCTGATGGAAATCATATTCAAGTAAGGGTTGCAGAAGTGGGCCACATGTTGTGTTATTCCTTGTCCAAGGACCATACAAAACAGTCAGGCTTCCCCCTAAGGAAGACTGGTTTGCGCAAGATATGAATAGGTCATCAGGAATTATTTTTACATGACTTAATTATTGATTTAAAATTCTGTGGTTTGTAAGGAAGATGTGACTGGTAGAGAGCAAGGAAATAAAACGTTTCCACTGTCTACCTAGTCCTTTCCCATTACTGACAAAGCCTTTGAAGGTTATTTAGAACTTCTATCTGAAGATAAATATGGATGAAGAATAGAATTGGCACTACCAAGTTTGGTCTTTGCAGCTACAGTTTCTTCTTTGTGTTTTCTTCTTGTTGTGATTAAAAAAAAATAAATAAACCCTAAAGCAAAACAGAAAAATAGTAGTAGCAGATAGTTCAAGGTACAGATCCCTAAGCCAGAGCTATAACGACTGTCATTAGCCCAATGGCTGCTAGAGTCAGCTTCTGCCCTTTTCTTCTGCAATGGATTTTTCTATTTTAGAGATACAACAGCAAAGGAAAGGCCCAGCCTGTGACACCAATGCACTTTTCAGGTAGATATGCTTGTTGTGGTTCCCCCTCTTAGATGTCCTCTCTTTTGCCAAACTGAAACAACTTTGTTTACATATTTGTGAAATTTGCTGATTGTCACAGTTGTTTAACGTAACAAATTATCATTATAGATAATCGGAGTGAGTTATGTCCAAGCATCTGGTATGTGAATTTATAATCTCCAGGGTACCAGTTATTGTATATCCTTGAGCTGGATCCTCAGGCTTACATTCAAGAAGATTATTCTTTAACTATACTGGGGTTTCGAAAATGTTCGGTACACTAAACCCTGGGCATCATGTATGAAAAGGGATCGACAGCAGAGGTGGAGCTCATATTTTGGTCATCAGAGGTAAGCATTTAAGACAGAGGCAAAAATGTAGGGTTTTTTTAATGTCTAGATGTTATTTTTTTTATATGTCTTAATAAGGCTTCTCAGGTGTCTGCTTCACGAGTGACATATTGACACAGCGATGGCAAGCACATCTAATGATATTGGTCATGAGATATGGTGGGATTGAATGGGGTCACGTGGTGGGAGATGTACAGAACAAAACCATGGAGGGAGGAGGCTTCTGTTGTCTTCTCTGATCATCCTCACCAAAGTAGACTAACACAGCTCCTCTATTTCTTTGTTTCCTGGTTTTGTCCCTTTCAGATACAAACTCTCTGACAGGCTGTGTGGTACGAAAATTCACAGAGCAGAAAAGATCACTGCTAGCTGCATGAGCTGGATATGTGGGGAAGTTAAAGGCAGGAATCAGCTGTATGTGTTTTGCACTCAGTGCTTCGGTCTGGAAGCTCTGCTCAGAGTGTGCTTGAGTACAGGGATATTACAGCTTACCTTTCTAGCAGGTGTGTGTTTAGTTTGTTTGTACACCGATTTGAAAATATAGGGAAAAATTCTTGGCTGGTGTAATTCATAATAACTACCTCAGATGACTGGTTTATACCTGCTGAGTGTAAATCCCATAGGATGTTTTCATAAGCACTGGCTTTATAATATTTCAAAGATGAACCAATTTTAGAATTTTAAGCACCCAAGATTTAAATTCTTTATTCAGACTATTTCTCAGCTTTCTAGGTAGAAAGTGGTATGAATATTTTTTTTTTTTTTTTTTTAAATAAAATAAAGGTGTTTAATTATGTAATAATACAGACTTGAAGTGCCTGAAGAGAGGAGTAAATCTAATTTCTGGATCTCTTCCACAGAATTCACAGTAGCTAGCACACTACATAAGAGATAGCTACACTAACAAGTGCTAAGAAAAACTGGACATTCTACAGACTGCCTGAATAGCAGTGTAGGATTGGCATTCACAGCCCCAGACATCTGATTTGAGATCCTCCTCAAATCCCACTGCCCTGAATCAGTGGTCCTTCAAATCTCAAAAGATTGTGCTTATTGCTTCTGATATTACAGTGAAATAGAAGAAAATGCACCTAAGAGTTTGTAGTCTTTCTAGACAACAAAACACATTATGTCCCAGGAAAGGTATTAGTTAAGGAACATTAAATCTGCAGCACTTGAAAAACTACAAGTCAAGCGTTCTATCTAAAATATCATAGTATCATGCATACTGAATAGCTGAGTGTTGCTATAATTTCCTTTCTAAAGGAACAGCTCAAACTGTGCTCTTCTAATCATCTGAATACTATCTCCCTGGTGCATGCTCCTACAGACATAGCAAAATGTCCTGGTTCCAGCTGGGACAGAGTTAACTTTCTTCCCAGTAGCTGGGGAGGGTGTGCTGTGTTTTGGGTTTGGTATAATAGGAGCGTTGATGGCCCATTGATGTTTTGGGTGCTGCTGGGTGGTGCTTGCACCGGGCACTTTTCGGCACCTGCCAGGTGCATGGGAAGCTGGCGGGGGGAGCATAGCCGGGGTGGTTGACCCAGCTGGCCAATGGGGTATTCCATACCATGCGATGTCATGCTCAGTATAAAGACTAAGGGTGTGTGTGTAGGGGGCTTTGGGTCCCGGGGGACGGGCTCTCGTTTGGTTCGGTGGGTGGTGAGCAATTGCATTGTGCATCGCCTGCTTTGTATATTGTTGTTCTTATCACTGTTATTATTACTGTTCTACTTTGTTTTATTTCAATTATTAAACTGTTTTTATATCAACTCGTGAGTTTTCCTACTCATGCCCTCCCGATTCTCTCCCCCATCCCACTGGAGCGGGGGGTGGAGCGAGCGGCTGCGTGGTGTTTAGGTGCTGCCAGGGTTAAACCACGACGGTCCTTTTTGACGCCCAACGTGGGGCACGAAGGGTTTGAGATAACAACAGATTAACTAGAGCATATTAAGGAATTTGTATCTGTTAACAGTTGTTGGTCACCATATTAGTTTATCTGACCTGCATCATGCTCTTGTTTTTGCTGTACATGTTAAAGATTGGTATTGGTTTCTGCAGTCTGCTGTGCTCTGCAGTGATTAGTGATGTTTTGTCTGGGAGATTTGTTATTAAAGCGCTGGCATTGGGCATTATTTGGTATTGGGTATTTTGGTATTGGGTGTTGTACTGAAGCTATTACTGTACTTTGGGTACCACCTCTTGGAGACAATTAGCAATTATACCTCTTCCTCTGAGGAGCTTTTATGGAGGAAATACAGAATGGCACCTTCCTCTATGTTTTCTCCTTTGTTACAACAACTTATCAGTACCTCGAACATCCCTGGGTAGTTAAGATACACCTATTGGTATTTCTTGGGAATATTGTTTTGGTTTTGTCTAAGGTTAATAAGCAATTTAAGAATATCATGCAGAGATCTGCCCCAAGGCTGGAYAGTTATGAGTGGCAGGGTGTGTGGGATAGCATGGGCAAATGCCTAGGACGGTGGGCACCCCCAGTGTTTTGAAACTTCACCCCTGAACAAGTGCAGAATCCAGAAAAACTAGTAGAATATTTGGAAAAAGTATGCTGTCACCCTGGCAACTCCAGACAGACACAGATCACTGCAATGTGCTGGGGCCTGGCCCATGCTTACCGAGCCCTGTTTAACACTCTTCAGAACCCTCAAGGGGAACAAAGGGTCTCTGGATCTGATGACAAAACAACGGGCCCTGCAGCTACCCCACCCCCCACGGCAGGCACGGCGGCTACTCCACCCAACTTGTGCCGGTATCAGTTGCCCCTATACAAAAAAGAAAGTACACAAGAAAGTCAGCTCACTTAGTAAGGGATGAAGATGAACCAGGGCCATCACGAGAACAGGAGGAGGAAGAGGCAGAACCCATAAATGAGTTGGTAACCATCCGATCCCTATCCCTGAGTGAGCTGCGAGATAAGTGAAAAGATTTCAGCCATCCTCCAGGCGAGCACATTGTCACCTGGCTGCTCCGATGCTGGGATAATGGGGCCAGTGGCCTGGAACTAGAGCGTAGGGAAGCCAAGCAGCTGGGATCCCTTTCTAGGGAAGGGGGCATTGACAAAACAATTGGAAAAGGGGCACGAGTCCTCAGCCTCTGGAGGCGACTCCTGTCAGACGTGAAGGAAAGGTATCCCTTCAAGGAAGATGTTGTATGTCACCCAGGCAAATGGACCACCATGGAGAGAGGTATCCAGTACCTGAGGGAATTAGCTGTGCTGGAGGTGATTTATGATGACCTGAACAACGAGCAGTTATCCAAACATCCAGATGAAGTCAAGTGCACCTGACCCATGTGGCGGAAGCTTGTATGGAGCGCAGCAGCATCACATGCCAACTCATTGGCAGTAATGGCCTGGAAAGATGGAGAGGAACAAATGCTGGATGAACTGGCTGGCCAACTCCAGCAATAKGARGAAAGYCTCTCTTCCTCCCTACGGGCCTGCGTCCCTGCTGTGGAGAAACTGTCTCGGGAGGTCCAGCAACTCAAAGAGGATATGTCCTACTCCCCACCTGTATGGACCAATATCTCAGCCATTAGGAGTAAGCGTCCTGCTGCTCAAGAGAGAAGATATAGAGGCTACACACCCCGGGGCAACCTGTGGTTTTACCTGCGTGACCACAGAGAAGACATGAGGAAGTGGGATGGGAAACCTACCTCGACCCTAGAGGCAAGGGTACGTGAACTGCAAGGAAAAACAATCACAAAATGGGGTTCTTCCAGGAAAACTGCCGCTCCAGTTTCCAGTGAGCAGTTCCCCAGACAGTGCAGAAGGGCTGATTCCACTTCCGATCTTAATAAAGGGWCTCCYGATTCATACTTAGAAGAAGTGGGTAGCGAATACGATGACCAGGACTAGAGGGGCCCTGCCTCCAGCCAGGTGGAGGAAAGGGACAACCGGGTTTACTGGACTGTGTGGATTCRGTGGSCTRGCACATCAGACCCACAGGAGTATAAGGCTCTCGTAGACACCGGTGCACAGTGTACCCTAATGCCATCAAGCTATAAAGGGCCAGAACCCATTGGTATTTCTGGAGTGACAGGGGGATCCCAAGAGCTGACTATATTGGAGGCCAAAGTGAGCCTAACCAGGAATGAGTGGCAAAAGCCCCCCATTGTGCCTGGCCCTGAGGCTCCATGCATCCTTGGCATAGACTACCTGAGGAGAGGGTATTTCAAGGACCCAAAAGGGTACCACTGGGCTTTTGGTATAGCTGCCTTGGAGACRGAGGAAATTAAACARCTGTCYACCTTGCCTGGTCTCTCAGAGGACCCTTCTGTTGTGGGGTTGCTGAAGCTTGAGGAACAACAGGTGCCGATCGCTACCACAACAGTGCAACGGTGGCAATATCGCACCAACCGAGACTCCCTGATTCCCATCCATAAGCTGATCTGTCGACTGGAGAGCCAAGGAGTGATCAGCAAGACTTGCTCACCCTTTAACAATCCCATAGGGCCAGTGCGAAAGTCTAATGGAGAGTGGAGACTAACAGTAGACTATTGTGGCCTGAACAAAGTGACGCTGCCATTGAGTGCTGCTGTGCCAGACATGCTCGAACTTCAATATGAACTGGAGTCAAAGGCAGCCAAGTGGTATGCCACCA
>JAYKAV010000156.1:0-78479 GCA_035582835.1 Phoebastria nigripes
TAGTTTAAAGCCATTCCCCCTTGTCCTGTCACAACAGGCCCTGCTAAAAAGTTTGTCCCCATCTTTCTTAAGTCTGGGTGCAAGGCACACAGAACCTGTTTCAGGAGTTAGTGTTCATGTTACAACAGTATGATGGTTTATAGACCAAACACAAATATATTGTGTGTGTGCATATATATATATATGCACAAACTTACTAATGAGACCAACAAGTCAAAAGTGTAAACATTATAAACTTGCCAAGAGACTACAGAAACTTTCTTTTTTTGGATGCAATTTCTAAATGGCAGGATAATATGAGACATTATATCGAAATCTTCTTTAAAGATAAATTTCAAAGGAAGCCAGACCAAAAAGAAGGTCACCCAGACAGGACACATCTGCATAACAGCAAACCAACCCATTCTTTACAGGGAGGGAAACACCTGATCCGTAATAATTAAGAGCTAGACTGAGATTTTCTTCCCAATCTGTATAGCTGTCTACAACAGAAGCTAGGCAGGCAGGAAAGCAATTCAGACTTTTCACAATTTCTCCTACATTTGCACATGCACCAGTAGAAGAAAAATAACCTGTCCTTCCCTCACCTCACCTGTCCTTTCCTTTGGTTATACCCAGCGTGGCAGTTGGCAGAAGCAGGTGTCAAAGTGAGTCCATCCAGCAGCAAGGAGCTCTCTCACGACCCGTAACACAGGGAGGGAAGTCAGTGATACAGCCCTCTACTTTTCTCTATTTTCTTCTCAGGTAAGCCAGGAAGCTTCTAGACAAGTCATAGCCTATCAGAAAGACCTCAACTTCACCAGCTCAACCACTATCACTTGTTAGCACTGCACCCAGCCTTAGAGGATCAAATCTTCAAGTTAAATTTAAATTAATGGGCAAATTCGTAGTGCTGCTACCCTTTCCCTTGGTTAAGATTTGAGTATGTACAAACCAAGATGCCAGGTTCCTTTCATATCCATTCAGCTACCTGTGTTCTTTCAGAGCACTTCAGTATATTAAAAAAAAGATTAAGATGTCCATATCTGAATTATTGTATCTTCATGCAGATTGCAGATATACTGGAAAAAAAACCTCCATGTTTTAATCTCCTTTAATTTAATCTGCTATAATTTCACTGGCCTCAGTAAAATTACCTGAAATTCATGTTGTACATATTGCACTGTTGACTGTACTCCTCCATGACTGAGGAAGATCCTGCTATGTTCAGTACTGCCCAAGTTCATAACAAAACTGTTTCTTCCTTCATGAATCTGCGATCTAAATAATACTCCATGCTCTTGACAAGATTTTGGAGATCAACATCATCAGCATTTCTGAAACCCTGTTTGAACCTGGCTCAGCTATGAGCAAAACTAGTTTGGCCAATTTACATATATGATTAAGAACTCTGAGCAGGAAGGTTTTGCAAAGCTGAAGCAGCTCAGTTCACATCCTGAAGAGCTCTGCTAAGGCAAGTACCTTTCCTCAGGCAATCAGGTTTTGAACAACTTGGTGACTAGCCTGCACATGACAGGAATTCCACAATGTCTGTAGATAGCTCGTTATTGCCTGCAAACTTACTGCTTCATCCATATCTCTTTATATAAAAAGATTTAAGATCCTTTTGAAAGTAAGCGAGCACAAACGGGCTCAAAAGATTAAATACCGGAGGAAGTTTTTTCCAAGGCACAAAGAAAAGTTAAGTACTTATCTCTATACATGTTTGTCTTTCATGAGTCTTGCCGTGAACCAGTGCAATGACATTTACAGCAGCGTAATCGTGACACGGTGCTAGCTCATGGCAGCCTCATCTTCGGTGATGGAATTCAAGTAACACGATAGGGGCAGGCAGATGGAGAAATGGCAGCTCCTTTCTCAACATCTCAGCTCTGGGAAGTCATTCCCGTCTGTACATACTTCTGGGGTGGCTGCATGAAAATAACACCATCGGGATACTACTGGCATGCTGTAATCATGCCATAGTGTAATATTGGATCTGCCAGAAATATCACAGACTGATCTTGTCTCTTGACAGTCACGAGAGTGAATTCCACAGCGTTCCTAGTGCTGAGCTGCATATTCAGTCAATTCACAGTTCAATACAAGAACGAGGCAAAGTCACACAGTGATGAGCAGCAACAAATAACACCCTGTTCCCCTTGTCTAGGTGGTGAGGCACTTTGCTTTTCCCAGGCAGCCAACACTGCCTTCTCTGCTGCTTTAGCCTACCCATTCACACCTCCTTTTTCTTTCCTCTCTCTTTGCTAAAAGAACCGTGTTAGGTCTTCCTCTCCCTCTGAGAATACAAACATTCAGATTACCCCCTTATGCTGGATTGAAAGTCTATATAAATGCCAACAACTGGAGCCCTTGGTCTCGTTCTCATGACCTGTGCATGGTTTCCATGCAGTCTGGGGACAGCTGCGCTTTCAGGCTCTTAAAA
Source organism: Phoebastria nigripes (assembly GCA_035582835.1). Lineage (NCBI taxonomy): Eukaryota > Metazoa > Chordata > Aves > Procellariiformes > Diomedeidae > Phoebastria > Phoebastria nigripes. The sequence continues at coordinate 2,426 of JAYKAV010000156.1, forward strand.
TACCCACATACCTCTTCAGGATTCCATCAGGTTATGATATTTATGCTCTCTGATGGTCCTTTTCTGGAGAACTCACGCTCTGCCCGCTTCCCCAGGAGGAGCAATTGGACGTGGACACAGAGCCACTGCACTGTGTGCTTCTTGTGTCACACAACTGCAAGGCACAGGCTGTGCTACTTCAGCATAAACTGTGCCAGAAGAGTATTTTTTTAAATACTTTTTTGTAATTTAAACAGCAGCTTTCCCTTTCAATTGTATTTGTTTTCTTACTTTCTTATTACATCTGTCCAGAAATACTTTTGCCCTGCTGTTCATCTGTGCTGCCACTGCACCATCCTGGGCATAGCCAATAAACCTGTCAGCGTAATATCTAGGTACTAGTAAGGAAAGTCTACCTGTGAAGAAATAAGAGGTTGTTGGCAATGAAATTGCTGTCTGCAAGAAAATTCTATGGAGTAAAGTCTGTTCTGGCAACAGGATACCTTTCTGAGGTATCCTGAGGATACCTCAATCTTTGCTTTACTAAATCTGGAGAGACAGGAGGAGAGGAGTGGAATTGGTACATATCATAGCGAGCAATGTGCCTGCTAAGGAAGGATTAACTTGGTCCAAGGGGAGAGAGGTCAAAGGAGACAGAGATGCCTTCAAAGGGCTTGATCATCAGGAAATGCTTAGCAATCTCCTAACTCCTCACCCATAAATGACTAGTTATTTTTTGAATCTTAAGTCACTAGTCAACACTAATTCATGCCCAATTCTAATATTTTAAAAAAATATAACTATTCACATAGTTGTACATTTAAGTATGATGTTTAAAGACCAGAATTTAGAGAAATACAAAGCTTCCAGAGCCACTTAATATATGGCTTTATTAATTAGCAGCATTATTTCCATTCTGCTTGTCATGTGGTTTTGTACATTATAGTAATAGCAAGACAAGATTAGAGAAAGTAGTCACCACAACATAGGATACATCTAGATTAATATTTTAGGCTGGAACAGTAGTTCAGTTTTGAAGCTTAGGCAGGCCTCGTCACACCATTTCCCACACACTGGTCTGGACTGCAGAGCAATACCTCCGAGCAAAGTCAATGGACAGTCGTATTGCCTGCTTAGAGTATCTCCAGCAGACAGACACTGAAAAGCCACAAAAAGAAAGATAGATAGATGGCAGTGTTCAGCTCTGCAAGGCTTTTTGTAGATCTTGAGATGTTCAGCCCTTTCCCAAAACTTCGGTTCCCAGAGCTATGTTATTACCAGATATAATCTGGTATAAACCAGAGTCTCTGGTTTCATTAGAAAAACATAAACATTTAGTTTTCAGGAGTTCAGAGAAAAACTTAACAATTTTAACTCTCGTGATTTTAAACCTAATCTCATTATTTGGCAACTTTCCCTTTGATTTTTTAATGCTTTAAGATAGCATCTTCTAATTATTTTCTCTAGTGATGGTGACCCAGAATAATCTGTGCCAAGCTTGATTTTGACAGAACATTGAACTGCCACCAATGATAAGCAACTACTTATATGCCTATGCCTATATGTATATATATATATGTTTTATATATATGTATAGTATGTAAAATGTGGCAGCATGCACAAAATAGCTTACCATTGATGAGCTAGTTATTCTAGCCTTGTTTCAACACTATTACTATTTAGTGAGAAATTAGCAACATTTAAAATAGTTGCAGAAATTATGTGTTCTAGATTCAAACTAAAACATCCAAATTTACCCCCAAATGAAACCAAATTGTGCAGACCATTCTAGCACTGTTTATTTGACCTTTATTCTCTGAAATATGACCTCTTGATGGTTCATTTATTAATAATCTTGTGCATATGATGAGAAGTTCAAAGGTTCTCAGCTTTCATCTGAAAAACTAAAGCCATTAGAACCAGAATTAATGTGTGAATGGGAAAAGAGCTTGCTCTCTCTCTTTCTCTCTTGTACATGTATGCATCGTATGAATCCCATACATTACCTATTAACCCATCCAGAAAATTCTGAATTGTCAAACTGAAATGATTTCTAGAGTACAGGCTGCTGATGATTAGTTATACTGATATTGATTGATACTTTGCTTGAAAATAGAAGCAAGCTTGTATGCTTTATTTATATTATCTTTTTGACATGGACTAACTGATCTGAATTTCAGAACATTAACATAATCTCATTATAATGAAAACATGATATTTTAAATGCAATGGAAAGCACAATTAACCTAAGGGGGGAAAAAATCCTTTCTTAGTTGAGTAGCTCACATGAGAGTCAGATGTTGCTAATAAAATACATTTAATAGAAACTCAGTTTGGCTTTGAATACAAAAGAGAATCTATGGTGAACATTCTCCGTGAGTCATACGTGTTTTTTATGAAATAAAGGGCTTTTGTAGTTTGATGACCATGTGTTTTTCTTTTCACAAGCCTGTTTGTATAAAAATAATAGATCATACTTTCCCCAAATCCAAGACGGGCCAAATTGGAGTCATGTGAGCCGCAGGCAACAGGAGGCCTCAATACAACTGCTGTCTTTTCTTTCCAGGAGACAAGGAATAACTGATATGGATTTGCATAGGGGTCCAGTGTCCAAATGGTCCAGTACTTAGTCCTGAGCTACTCTGTGCATTTAGGGAAAGGCGCAGATACATTGCACCTGCTCTGAATTCATCCAGCCCAGGAGCTGTGGATGCGGAATTAATGCAGCCCACAAGGGGCAGGGAGATGTCAAAGCATGCGACCTGACCCTACGGTTGCAGAAAATTGGTCTGAGATGGCCGCATAAACTCTCAGATTTCATCTAAAAAAGATTTTGTGTTGTCTGTGCTGTCATCTGTGATGAAGATACCATCAAAGGAGACCAGATCCAGTATTGACAAGTGTGACTAATCAGTGAGCACCCTGAGACTGTGGCATCCCCTGCTCCCGCTAGCACTGTTGTGCTCACTCTGCTCCACAGAGAAAGAAAGAGCACAGAAAGATCTCATCTTAGGAAATTTTTCATGCTGGGTGATGCCTGTGTCCAATTAGTTTTTCTGGGAAATGATGCAGTCATTTCTAATAGTGAGAGCAGATGCAATATACAGCTTTACCTACGTGAAGCCTGGCAGTCTTACTGTAAACCTCTCCTGACCTCACGCTTCCGAGGTGGCAGCTGACATCAGTCAGAAGAGTTAATTCATACCCCTCGCATGAAATTTTATCAAACCTGTGAAAACTTGCTCAGATTCAGCCAAGTGATAAATCTCTGGAAAACCTCCAGTCCAAGGACTTTTTTGCTCAATTTCCTGTCTCTGACAGTGACCAGTAGCTTGAGGAGAAGTATCAGAAAAGGCTAAGTATGTGGTACTCCTTCCTTGGCATGCATCTAAGCCTTGGCCAGGACATTGAGGTTATCCTTAGAAAGTGATCTTGATCCGCTCTTGATTTCTGAAAAGCAATCGCGTATGCTTTGGGTTCACCTAAGGTCTCACAAAGATCAACTGAACAAAAAACAAGAAGAAAGGAATACTTTTTTTTTTTTTTAAATTTGAAGGGGTTGAAGGAGCTAAAGCACAATCCAGATATGTAACAAAAAGGGGGGGGGGGGGGGGGAATACAGGAAAAAGATAAAATATCATTTTCCCATAAGATTCCTTATCACATAATTAATGACCATATCATCATATGCTTTCACAAGGTAACAAACAAAATTTCTACATACAAATTATTAGCAGCCATTTTCCAATTATCACGTGTTTTGCAATGTAACCACAATAGTGTTCCTTAATAAGGAAACTTGGTTACTGACCAGAAGTTAATATAAAAAAACAGGAAATGGTACACAGAATAAAGACATTTACAGGTTTAAGACAATATGTTTTGCTTTGGTAATTTATAATGATTGTATAATTAAAAAAAACCTTTCAGAAGAATATTTAATACCAATTTAATATGCAATCCTGATTCCAGTTTATTAATACACCTGCAGTTTTGAAACGGAAAAAACAATATATTTTGAATCAAATAAAGAGTGAAAAATCAGACTTTCTTTCTCTAAATCTTTATTAAGGTCCCATCATGATATAAGAGGATATAAGACAACATCTCTGCTGTTTTTCTCCAAAGCCCACATAAGGATTTGATCCATGTTCTGTACAAGAGCACACAATGACAACATACATATAACAGCTGTATTGAACAAATTGTGATAAAAAGGTATAGATAATTCTATAGTTCCATCTTGGTGATCTGTTTTCTCCTTTTGTGAATATAAGGACAATGAATGTTGTCTTTTAATGATTTAATAACACATATGGATCACCTTTTTAATACAGAGAAAAGAAATGCCTCCTTCATGTATAAAGGTCAATTACGCCTTGAAGGCTTGTAGAAATCAATGTAACAGTGATAATGAAAGGTTACAATTTAGATGAAGCCTAGCTATATAATAAGTTAAAATCCAATAATGAAGACTTGAGAAGTGCTCAAGATAAACCCAACAGTTATAACCCTAACTAATAAAAAAGTCCTTCCAAGTAGCTTCTTCAACATTAAAAAAATTAATATAAATTTTGTGTTTGAGATAAATTCTTAAGTCTGCTCAGAGAGATAACCAAATTACAAACTTATTAAAAGGCCATCTGAGCCTCATACCCATGCATGACTGCATATTTTAACCGGAATTAAAAATGGTCACCTGATCTCATTTTCAGTAAATAAGTTGAAAGTCATTTTCCTGGTTAAAGTGGTGCCCACTAATATTACTACAGATAAGGGTCTGTCAGCATTTTCATTATGCAGTCCTATTTTTAGAGATTTAATGCAAGTTGGCTGTCAAATCCAGTTCATTGTTGAAATAAGAAATAGAGTGACTCAGACCAGTGATTGTGCCTTAATACAAGAAAAGAAAAGAAATCTTGTGTTTAACAGTATTTAGGTTAAGGGATGCAAACTAAATGTTTTTAAAGCAAAGGTTAACTACAGAGCAAATATTTAAACTCAAATAGGTTTACAGAACTCTGGGATCAAGTTATGCCCTAATTTAATAACAACTACCTTTTATGGCAGTTCTCATTTAGTAAAGATCCTAATCGTGTAGGTAACTTAAATGTATGAGTATTCCTTGCATGCTTAAGGCAAGTCATACATATAAACAATTTATTGGATCAGAGAAAAAAACCTCAAAGGCACTTTGGAGTGCAGGTACCAAGGATGAGAAAAAGATCCTCAAAGCCGTGTGAATAAAGAGCTATCTATGCTTAAAGAGTGAGATGCTTGGCTACAGTGTCTGACTGACTCTCTCCACATCTTCCTCCAGCTGGGATCCTGTGCAGCTGACTCTCGTCTTGGAAATGTGTCCACAAAAGACAGCAAGACAGGGTCCTTTGAGCGGTGAGCCAGTTTGCACATTTTCTTGGGAGTGGGTTTCAAATCTTCTCCCTGAATCGAAGCAGAGATACAAGCTCAAGTCTTTCTATTTAGCACTGCTCCACTTCATACAATGGCAATATGTTCATGGGCCTATTGTGAGAGCTAAATATAGAAGGGAAGTGAGAGAGGCTCATTGACTTTCCTGCGTAGGAATTAGGGCGCTATAATCAAATTTCCTTACATCGCTTCATTCAAGTGCCTTTTTTCATGTACAAAGAGACTTTGCAAGCACATTAGGCACCAGGTCAAGTATAAAACAGTTATTTATTGATCAATACACACAAAAAGTATCTAAGATTAATGAGCTTACCACCCCGACAACATGTCTTTGCTGGCCAGGTAGGCATCAGTCAGATAGGGAATATCTGACTTCCAGTGGTCTATCTTCCAAACCCAGGGTTTCTTTCCTTCAGAATTATTTATCTTTCCAAGTTGGGGTTTCTCCTCCGGAACCCTCAAGCTGCTAATGTGCCCAGTCTCAACAATCTCACRTCTCTCTGCAGTTTTGCCTTTTTGTCTTGCATAGCCTGACTCCATGGCCTTTCTTACACCTCCTTCTCATTTCACAATTCCCTCAGAAGTCTGAGCCAAGGTTATGCATATGGACCATATAAGAGCTGGACCTTGGATTCTTGGTCACAGTTAGCTGAATCCCAGGGTAATGATAAGGTGTCCTGGTTATAGTCCCCCCAGGGCTGTGGGATAACCAAATTCATGTTCCTTTCTGATTAATATTATTAAAGTGGAAGAGCTACAGTAAAAGAGAATAAGAAAGTACCATTCTGGAATAACTAATAACTGATGGCTTAATTATTATGCATCCTCTTGAAATAGAAAAGCTAACAATCTTAGAACAGAGTTAAGATGAGTAAGGAATGGAAACACCACGCTGTGACTCTGAGATATCCTTTACTTTTTCTTCTCAACTAGGCACTTCACCATTAGTCTGAGGAACTGCAGCACAGTCAGAACCAGTTAACATGGAGAAGAGTCTCTGTTAGTGTCTATGTACCTGCCCGCAAACAAGATTCGGGCACCGGCAGAGTAAGGCAGCACAACAGTAGTTCTGCAGGCATCAGAAACACGTTTTTTTGAAAAAAATGCATTAAAGGTCCTGGGACCTGGAAGGACACTGAAGCCTGAAAGTTTCTCATTTAGCACCCTGAATTAATTACATAAAAGATATCCAGCACCATAACTCTTTTTCTTTTGTACGAGCTTAGACCTACAGATATGTTAATCCATTAATTATATTGAGAATGGCTGACAGAGTCCATTTGGGAGTCTGGTAGAAGACCTCGTTTTCCATTTCTTTGCCAGGCAATGAAAGGTTTTGTTTCAAAAAGATAAGAGAAGCTTTGGGCATGTTCAGAAACTTAACTATAGTTCCTGGGACACAATAAAATGAAAATTATAGTGCCTGTGGAGGCAGAGAGGTGACTGTAGTGGAGCAAGGATTACAGTCAGAAACATAAACATAAAAAGTCCATCTTAAACTCCTCCTTAGATACCTATCAACTGCTCCTTTAGTATATTCAGTCCTTTATCTAGAGTACTCAAGAGATAAAATCAGGGCAGTGGATATAAATGAGCCCTTCATTTTCAGTATTCATGTTGCATTCTGTGGTAATGATTTAGATCCAAATTCTATTTAGAGCTAGAGAAAATATCTTTTATAAAGAAGTCATTGTAAATGTTGGCAATTTTTGCATCACTTATTCACAGTCCTTTATTAAACCAGCTCTATAAATGGCTAAACAATATCATATGAATAACATCCATTGCAGATTTTTGCTTTTTTTTCAATGAATAATTATCTATCTTGACATTTTCTAGTTGCTCAAACAGCCCTTATTCTCAGAGATATAGATACACCACTAGTAATACTACATCTGGAATATGCTGAAAGTCCAAGTCATAAGTATCCAAAACTACATTTTCAAGCAATACATAGACATTACAGCATGCAATGCCTATGAAGTTTCATAAGAACTGAGCTGCTAAATCCACATTCCTGTATGATCTCTCGGAGTATAGAAGAGAGAGGCGTCCTTTGTATTGAATCCAGTGTTCATCTTCATTCTTGCTCTTTTTCATGGTGCATGTCAGGAATTCCTCTCAGCTCCCTAGCTCACAGACTAGCTTGAATAGCTTGTGTTTAATGCCATCACCACATAAAGTCCCCATAAATCCTCCTACTGGACTAGATAGCTCTGAAATGTGCTGCGGGCTGTATTACATTCCCCGTTTTGAAAATTTAGGGGCAAATGCTTAAAGAATGCTGTGATTAAGTTGGGTGTTTTGACTACCAATAAGCTGGAGCACAAGGTGCCATGATTTATAAGACTTCAAGGAGTACTGAGACTGAACTGGACATTTCTAAAGTGAAAAGAGATATGTTATAACATCAGCCGGTTCTTCATTTGCCAGGAGAAAAATGCAGCTCCTGGAAGCATCGTCCTTTACAGGCTTATTGGTACTTGGCATAATAATTAGAACTAGCACATATCTAAAAACAGGTGGTAACACTGAGTTTCCTTAATCACAACACTGTGAAAGATTAAGGAGTGGTGTTACTTTTCACAAGCGCTTAGGGTAACAGCCTTTGCAGGATTTCCTGTGCCTACTTTGTCTGTGGAAGAGCACTGGTAAGTCCTTGGTTGCTGCCGCTGAAGGAGCAGTCAGGGTGTGGGGCGCAGCGGTGATGGCCCATGAGCTGCCTTTTCCTAAAGCAAGCTGATCAGCAGCTCTGATTTTCCGGTGTCTTTCCTCCAGCACTTGCCCCATCGTGTGCTGCCTTCCCCTTCCAGTAAGAGGAGGAACCCAAGCCTCACCTAACCTTGGCTCATCATCGTTTAGACTGCAAAATTTGGTTCTGCTCACTGTCCTGCTAAGTCTTCAAAAGGTTCTACTTAGAGGAGCCTTAAAATAGAAGGGAATCAGGCCTGACGCATTTTTAGCTGTATAACTRAACAGTGTTGTATTCAGCAGAGAGAGGTTATTTTTACTGGATCCATCGATTGATTTCCATGGGAATTCTGTACCTCAGAGGTGAAATTCTTGTCTTAGCAGAGATACAGAATAAAGTCTGTGAGCTGTTTATGCCACATCTTGCTGTTGGTGTTTCTTATCTGTTTAGATATGTTTGCAAGCACCTGCAGACAGGTGAATTTCAATCAAAGCTAGCTTAGGATCAGGTTCTAAAAATAAGAGATGCAGTCACTTGTTGCAGATCTGCAGTAGATGCTGTAGCTTGGTATTTTAATGACCATGTTCCACATAAACATAAGTGAAATATAAACCCAACTATGCTTAATTTGAATCAGAAAACTGACATGAGTTCACAAAACTGAAACAGGGACGGAAGCAGACACTTAGGGAGTAAACTTGAATACAACCTTTTTACCTTTTTTGTTTGTCTTTAAAATTTCCTGCATGAAAGCATTATAATTTAATCTACACAAGAACTTTAAATTGTACATTATTTACAAGGGATAAGAAAATTTCCTTTTCAACTGTTCCAGACTATTGGATCTGACCACGTTTGAGAAACATTTAATTTCTTGCATGAAGCAGCAGATATTCTGAAACTATTTGAATGAGAGTGTATTCAACCAGCTTTTTAATAAGAGCTAATATTTGTCAGGATCTGCACCTACACGTCGACCACAGCTTCCTGCAGGGTTTGGAGGTCAAGCTGGAGCTGGGGGGAGCCATGGGGACAAGGCTTCGTGCAGCCCCAGGGCCAGGCTCCCTGCAGCAGCCAGGGCTGAGCGCCAGGGCTGAGCACCAGGGCAGGGCAGGCAGGATCTCAGCTAGGAGCCGCAGCCTCGAGTCAGCAAGTGAGGTCAGGATGAGGTCTGGAGACAGGGATCGGGGTCAGCCTCCGTCCAGGGCGCAGCCCGGTAAACTGCTGGAAGGGGAGGGCGTTCAGTTCCCTTGCAGTATTAATCTGACTTGTGGACTTGAATTAAGAAGATCTTTTGGTCTGTTGTTAACCTTGGTTAAAGCTGGTTGGTTAAAAGTCATATTGAAGAAAAAAACTACAGTGATGACTTTTCAGAACTTAAGTACTGCCTAAGAAGAAACTTTTTTTTTCCAAATATTTTTATACTTCACATATATATTCATATTAAAAGCACTATTTTGAAAATATTTTTTTAAAAAGTATTCTTCACTCTTTTGTAATCACTATGAGTGGTGATTTGTGTCAGATCACAGAGGAAACTGCCCCTTTCTTGACACTTTCTATCCTTTGGGTTGGCCTTCAGATGTAAAACCAAATCTTCCCATTTGGGACAAACAGCAGCCAACAGCTGTGTTTCACAGAGCCCTGACTGATCAGATACTGCTGGTCTTCATTTTCTTGTCAAAAATACCATCTTTGTATCAATTTCATAATAAATTTGAAACACCTGTCAACCTCAGAAACAGGAGTACAAAATTCCTAAGTATTTCTTAAAATGTGAGGGAGTGCATTTTTGGTACAGCTGCCACCAGTTTAAAAGCTAAGGTCCCCCCTGGCTGGCTAAAGCCTGACTCCGCATAGGAGATCTTGGAGTATGCAAAGTACATCACTGAAATAAGCTTCTGACTGGAATGCTAAAACATCCTGGGGGACCTGTTCTTTCCCTCCCTGGGATCCATGGCTCATCACTCCTCATGCCTTTGACATTGGCCTACTGGTAAGAGTCACCGCTTTTTTTCTGAAATCCTCTAATTACCAGTTCTGAATTCTAGCGTAGTCCTCAGTCCCCCAAACAAAATTATCCCCCACCGACTTACAGTGGAAACTTGAAATCCTGTGTGATTTTGTGTATTTGACGCAAATATCTCTTTGATTGTCCTAGGTTTGTGATTCTCAAGGTGTGGAATAAGCTATTTTCAAGAGGAAAAATGAGGAGAAAAATGTGGCAAGTAGGAAGCCTCAGTCATTTCTTACAGGTTCAGACCGGACCTGCTCCAAAATCTTATGTGCAGTGATAAGGTTAAATCATCACGAATGGACATTCAAGGAAGTGTTGTCCAGGACTCAAATGTTTGAAATTTGTAGTGCCAGAATGAGTTAATTCAATTTGTCTTAATAAAGATCTTAGTGAAGTAAGCAGTTTTTAATATTATATCACGATAAGGCTTTTGCACGTCACTATGGAGCCAGAAAGAGATTTTAAGAGATCATTTATCCTCTCCACAACACAGGACCAGCTGCAGCTATGTAATTCAGTTCACTGGCAGATTGGGAACTGAGGTTATACCGATGCTATTGCACTGAGCGGTGCCAGCGCCAACACCACGGAGCTGGCACAGCAGTTTTGGGACCGGCTGCGCCTGCGCCAGCCCGCGCTCTCCCAGGGAGTTCCTGGCACGGTTTGGAAGTCCCAGCATGCCAGGGACTGACCACAGCAGACACACTGCAGGTAGAAAATTAGTATTTTAAATTCTATTGATAGGCCAATGACAATGCTGCAATTTTAGAAAATTGAAAAAAACCACCAAGCAAGTCCTTTCTTACTCTGTCACGATTATTAACGCAATTTAAATATATAAATTAACTCATGGGCTTATGAACAGAAATAAATGTCTTTTAATGGTTAAAAAAACATCCTTCTTTTAATTATCAAAATAAGACACCTTCAGAAGTTCACAACCATTGGAAAGTAAACAGCTCAGTAACTAATAGAATTAAAATATCTGCTATTTTTTTTCCTGTTAATTATTCCATGGCTTAYGAGTCAAATCAATTTAAACAGTGTCAAATTTTGTTCAGGCCCAACTGATTTGTAGCGTATTTTGTGACCTCACTTTATTGGGAAAGCCACTTTGCAAAGAAGGGCAATTTTGCTTTAAAAAGCACTAGAATTATCTAATAAAGCTCAGTATCAGAAAAGTATTATTGAATCAAACTCTTAAGTCAGGCACAGCCTATCTTTTCCTCTAGGAAAATATGTTTCACGTATTAGTTCTGAGGGTTTATATAACACGAAGATATAGGAGTAAAACTTGTACTTTGATAGCAAAAACATCATACCACCTGCCCAGTATCTAATTTATAGAGACAGAAATTTTTAAAAGCAAGTATAGAATTGTATTGCATGATTTTCAGTAATGCCAAGAACTGCTGGTCACACAGCATTTCTTAATAATCAGGTTATTTGCAGCATTGATTTGGCAGATTAACATTTGTCACTTAAAAATATACTGGTCATAAACTGTGTGGGGTTGACCTTATTTTAGTAATATTCCCATCAGTTTAAGTATTAATTTTTAGACTACAAGGATTAGACAGAAATATGTGACACACAATTTGGAAAAAAAAGTAAAAAATGCAATTTAAATTTTTTGCCTGGTTTCTGATGTTGAATGCTCTTGATTTATTTGAAAAGAAACCCATCAACTCCTGAAAATCCATTTCTAAAGCAGGTAAGTTAAATTGCTTATCAACAGGTTTTCTGTCATCATTTTGCTCCAAACTGTTATTACTACCTGTAGTTGGTCAAAAATGTTTATCAAAACGGATGTGATGGAAACTGTGCTATAAAACTATTTCATTAGAAAACAAATAGGAGAGAAACAGATTGAACTTGAAGGGGATGTAAGAGGTTTTAAATTTCTATTAATCAGCATCTTCCTTAATATTATATGTTATAACTCTATGAAAATGTAATAAAAATATGTAGTACAGATTACTTTTCAGACATTTTCATTAAAGTAATTAAAATTTGCAAGTAAAGTTTTTTGAAACTCCACACCATGGGAAATACTAAAATATTTTTGATGTTTCATGAAAACAAGCTTCAAAATATCAAAACTGTTCACAAGTCATCAGTTTAGAGTTATGGCCAGCTCTTCTCTCAGAAGATAGATCCAATGTGGAGAATAAAGGACAGAATACGATTTACTAATTTTATCAGTCAGCCAATGAAGATTGGAAAATGAAGCATGAAGTAACTTATGTCTCTGCTCTTCATAGGCAAAGCAGCCAGGAGAAATGAAACAGTGTGCTGAGCTTCCTGCAACTTGCTTTTGTTCTGTCGAGACTCCCACCAATAAATATTAGACATTTCTTCTTGGTTCTTGGTCCACACGTTTTGCTGAGGGGTTTCAATCTTTCTTTGCAATTAAACAGTCCCATTTGTTTACAGTGAGACAGCCAGGAAGTTTTACATTTTGTGAGAACATCTCTTTAGGCGTCTTTGAAGTCATGGGAATCATCTATTGCCTACCTCCATTTTCTTCCTTTAATAGCCTAGCTATGTGCTTAAAGTTAAGCAGATAGTCATATGCTTTCCCAAACTGAGGTCTCAATTAAAAACAGTAAAAAATATATGCCTTAAGAATATTTACAGTCTTGCTGTATCCATGGAAACATGATAGGTGGAGATAGTTCCAGTAGACAACTGTTTCCCTGGATGTATTAACACACATGCTTGCTAGAAACATATCTTTCTCGGTCGTCTTTGCAAGTTTTCTTATCACTCTACCTTTCAGGGCAGACACCCTCAACACAGAACGCGAGCATCTGCTTTTCTTCTGTGTTTATGGGAATTCCCATTTTTATATCATCTTCACACTACCCAAATGCATTTGGTCATTCTTTTAAATAATTTATAGAATTATTAAACATATTATATTTATTTTTATATAATTTATAGTTGTGTATAATTTTTATAATGACATTTGTATAAACGTCAGCCTAACCAGTCACCATCTTAACAGTTTCCCTCATTTCAATATGGCAGGAAAGAAAGGATTCATAATCATTATTTTTTAAAAGTCAGATGAAAAATATAAATGAGAAAAACACACTAGCGTGTAAGGGAACACTGAAATTCATCTGTGCTCAGAGTCATACCCTCACTGCTCATTTACTCACTGTGTTATTAATAGGTGGAGGTTCTATTTCTGTTGAATAGGCTCCTTGCATTACAATGCTCAGGAGCACTATAAGACATTTGGGAACAGGATTAGAATAATAGAAAAACAACACAGAAGTGCATTGTACTGAGTCTTTATTTGTCATAATCAAGTACTAGAAAAGCAGAAAAGGGAAGAAATGCTTTCCAGAGAACTGCCTCCTGCCCCAAGACACTCTCACAACCCAAATATCCATCTCTTACCTTTTCCACACATGAAACACCTTGCTAACAAGAATTACAAATACAGAGTTGGCAGACATTAAGCAAATATTTTCAAGTTATATCTCCAARAGCAGTTAGGTTTCTTGCCCTCAATATGCTTACTGGAAAACTTCTCACCACCCACCCTTCTTGTGATCAGAAACTATTTTATAATTTCCATTCAAAATATAGCCAATTAAATACTATTCAGCCTTGAGGCTACTTTGTTCTTAAACTCAAAGAACTTTTCTTCATCTCTGGTGTCTACTTCCTTTGCATATTTACAGACACAATCCTGCCTCTTTTCATCTTTTCTTTGGCCAGATTGGGCAAAGTAACTTATTTCAGGGTTAGATTACTTGAACAAGAACTCATGCCTTTATATATCTCATTAGCCACCTCATGGAATCTACCATAATATTTCTCCTTGGTAAGTTCAAGACAGCTTATCTTTCAGTGAGAATGAAGAAAAACTGCCTTGAATTTACCATGAGACAAGTGCAGGCAGGCAAACACTTAGTAAAGACTACTTCATGATAACTAGTAAACCTGCATCCTTCCCAGTAACTCATTCACATACCCATATCCTGAGATTCCTCTTCCATTGCAGCACCTCTTCAGTTTTAATTTTTTAGGGAGATTTTCATGCATATATTTGAATATACTCTAAAAATTATCTTTTTGACCATTTGAGTAATGGTTTTGTCCATTTCTAGCATCACTGGAAATACTTTGCAAGTACTTTTTTGACAGTCGTGTCCTTTAAGTGGCTCACAGGCATACTGTGGTTGACTTAACTCGCAAACTTGCCCTCCTTTCTCATTTGCATCTGTTGCATTCCCAGTTTATGGCAGTTATTCTTCTTCTTAGTCCCTGAGTGGATGACCTTGCACTTGGTACTACACGGTATACTCCTGTTGCTATTAATCCAGTTCTCAAGGTCATCCAGCTCTTCCTGTGTGATATTCTGATGCTCCTCTGTATCGATTGCTCCTCCCAGCTTTGTGTCATCAGCAGATTTCATCAGCACGTAGCTACTCTGTGTGCCAAGGTCACCAATAAAAACGTTACATATAATTGGCCTCAAGACCTATCCTTGAGGAATTACACTAGCTACCTTCCTCCAGCAACATGTTCCCTTTTTAGCAGTCTCCCTGTCAGCCAGTTTTTCCTGTGTTGCAGCTCTTGTGTTGTGCTCTATCATCCCCAGCAAACTGTATTTAGGGCCAAGTGAATCTATCCTTTAAGATTTTTCTCTCTTTCCCTTGCCTGTAATGCTTGCTGTGTCAACAAAGACAGAGATCAGGTTGGCATGATCTGTCATACATCATCCCCCATTGCCTTTTTTTCCTACTTTCCATCTGCCTCTTTGTCTTTGTCTTTTCCTTCAAATGTTCTAAAGCTTTACAGACTTTTCTAATCAGACTGTTTGTTATATAGTAGAAGAGGCATATATGACTACGAAGTAGCTTGTAAATAGTTAGCCAATGCAAATTCAGTTTATTTCCATGGGGCATAGTGGTAAAGCCAACTCAGAACCACCTCCTGTTGTTATTAAAACAAAGCCCTAAGGTAAGGGCTTAAGTCTCTTACATCTTCATAAGTACCCTAGCTACCAGTCTAGTGGTTAAAAGGACATTAAGACTTGCTCTTCCAGTTGCCTCTTGGAATAAACAATTTCACTTAGAATGCTGAAAATAAGTAAGCTCAGTTCCTTGTTATGAAAGAGGTGCCCATCTCTGGCTCAGAGAATTTAACTGCCTGTCATAGGCAGGATGCAAACACTTCTACTCTCCTTTGTGTTTCTGCTTTAGTAAAACCCTTTTTTAGGCTTAAAACTTTCTCCTTGCATTATATAAGAGAGCATGGGTGCCTTACCCGGGATTGTGAATTGCATTGGGTGCCAAGGAACCTGAAATTACTCATATGATTATTATTTCCATTTAAGAACCCTTCCTAGTGTGATCTAGAAACTAGATTCTTTAAAACAGCATAGGGAGTGTTCAACAGAAAGGGTTTATTTTATCGTCATCTATTTTTTCCTGCCTGTAAGCAAGGAGAAATGGATAGCAAAATATCTTCTCAAGGTTGCAAACCTTCCAGGGCAAGTGTCAAACTCAGTGTTTGGCATCATCTCAGTTCCAATATACTTTACAAAGCTGATTTTCTTTTGCTTTTGCACAGAATACCAAGAGGTTTGCCTCACCTTTATAGTATTTTACCCCACATATATTTTTAAAGGATTTCAAAGGCACCCACTACAGTAAAGTAGGTTTCAACATTCAYGGACATTCTTCTCTGCTTTCCTGTTCTCACATCATGTACTCAGAGATAGGCTAATTCCTCCTCCCAAAATTAACTATAAAAAAGTGTATGATACTAAGATGGCATTACTTTATGCATGATGGGCTTTCTCTAGCTTGTTTCTAACATTTGCTGGGCTATTTTGATTGCTTGGCCCTTCAGAAAAGCTCTCACACATTGAACAGATGCAGCTTTATGATCTTTTTGCATGTTCTCAAAAAGAAAATCATTTTAAAACTTCTAACCTTCTTACTTCTAGACAGAGCAAAAAATAAAACTCATTAATCATGTCCTGCAGAATGTCACTATTATAGATGCTGTGGAGAGTTGCCACAGTGGCAGTAAAATATTCATATTTTCAGAAAACCAATTACAAGGTACAGTAAATCACTTAAACGTGTTATTGGTGATATTCAGAAAGCAGTGAGAATTTCTTCCTGTACACATAATTACCTGAGGCAACCACTTCTTTTCATGGTCAGCGAGGGGAAAATGATAGTTGATGGTGAAAAGAGGAACTTGTGTTTGCAGAGACACCTTCCAGCATAAAAAACTCACCATTTTTCACCCTTGACTTCAACAGGACCTGAATGCACTCTTCCCCTCAGTGGTTAGCAGAAAATGAGCTCCAAAGATCCCTTTTAAAACCTTGCCAATACCCTATTGAAAGTACAATTTGACTACCCTGACCACTCCTGTAGTACCCCTGACCATTTGGTCTGTGCTTTTGGTGAAAGCAAGACCAATGACATTTTTCCTAGCACTGTAAAAGGATGTAGCTACTTTGCTTTGTGATAGTGGTCCTTATTCTCACTAGTATTCCTCAACTTCCACATGAATGTAAGCTTATGAGAAGTAAATTCTATGTCACCATTCCTCATGGTCTCAACTTTTTATGTTCTAAATCCCTCTCTCACAGCTTTTCCTACCACAATGCTGACAGGTCACTGGCATGTGGTTTGGGGGATGCTGGGTGTCATCTGTGGCTTATGTGACCACTTTATATGTATGTGAGCAAACCCATGGTTATTGTCACCTTAGCCCCTCCCTTAGGTCCTCACCCCTTACGCATCTGCATGCTTTTTGCATCTTACTATAAATCTGGACTGTTGGTTCTCTGGATTGGAGAATAGCCTTTTCCTGTGGTTTTGTATATTTTATAGCCAGGAACTCCAGGTGCTACCATGACAGAATGAAATAACAGTAGGGAAAAACCCCACGGGTGTGTATTTTTAAACTGCTGCATACAACTGAACAATGCTGGGTATGTGGCAGTGTAATTGTTGAACAATGACTGCACATATTTTCTTTGCCTGGATTCTGCTAATAGTTACTATGGAAATGTAAATTAAATAATTGGCGATGTGTTGGACTATAAATACACCTGTAGATATTGGCTGCAGTGCCCACTTTTTAAAGCAAAGTAATTCTTCATTAGGTGCAAATGCAAGAAATGTTTGTCTGAAACACAACACAAGAGACCTCCTGTCATCTTTACTGAGCTGCTCTCTGGACAGCAGTCCCAGACCTGAGTGAGAAGATATGTTGATTTTGGCAGAAAAGAAAAAATCTCTCTCTCCTTCCTTAACCTCTTCTTGTTTTATTCCTTTCCTTCCTTTTTTCTTTCTTCTGTTCTCTTTTTGTTGCCTTTTTTTGTTTATTTTTCTGTTAGATGGTTTCCTTTGTTCTCTTTGGCCTCCTTCTCAAATGTCTTTCCTTTACTCTTGTCATAGAAACTTTGTGGAATTAAACTGCAAAGTTGATAAGACGGAGAATTATTTCTAAGCACACTTGCCTGAGTTTAATTGCTTTTGCTTGGCAGTCCCTCTAAATCTCCTTCCTGTGCTAGACCTCCTTCCTTTGCCATTAGTGGCTTGATCTTCATAACCTTCTTCTCTTGCCCTGCCAGTTCTCCCAGAAAAAAAATGGATGCTTCAAAGTACCACTGACCTTCTTTGACTATGGATTGATTATGCTGTGCTTTCCAGAAAAACGTGTCACCCAAGAGCCAGCAGACAGTAACTTTGGTTGCAACCAGGGTGGTTCTCTTGTGTTTACGCTGACATAAATTGCAAATAATCCCACTGAAGTCAGTGAGTCAACTCTGTGCATTCGTATATATCTGAAACGAGAATCAGACCTCATATGTTATTATCTCCATATATTGTTAAAAGCTTCCAATGGACCCACTGGAGTATAAATTCTACACACGGCAGATTTAATACCCATGGGCACAGTGCTTACTTATAAAAGTTAACTGGAATTAAGTGTCTAAACAAGGGCAGGTTCTTGAAAGATCAGATATAGTTCTCCATTGTTTCACTTTTGTTATCACTATTGCGGAGCAATAACTGTGATTGCTATCGGTTGTAAAAAGGTTCACGACTTTGTTTTTATAGATGAAGCTCTTAGAACAGGAGTGACACTTGGCAGCACACTGATCATTTCAGTTTCTTATGGCAGTACTCTGCAATACATTTATAACATGTTAGCCCTCCACACACACATAAATATAACACATTTGGCTTGTAATTGCACTATTCACACACACATAATCTACCTTACATTTCAGCTGCACACATGCTTTGTGCTGGACTACAAGACTTGAAATGCAGCCACATACTCAATCACTTAACACTGACTACATGGGCAGAAATCATGACATCATACCTCCTATTTGTTAAAACAGGTATAAACGATTTGATCAGAACTTTCCCTACTGGTGTGTGTGCACATAGGTATATACACACATATACAAGCACATGCACAAAGACACACAAGCACATGCATTCTTTACAAGGATTTTGTTATTGACTTCAGTGAGAGCAACATTTCATCTGTGTGAAGGTAAACTGATGGCAGACAAGAAATAAATTACAGTTTCTTGCCCTTTGACTACCTAGCTGTTGTGGTTTAACCTGGCAGGCAGCCAAACACCACACAGCCGCTCGCTCACTCCCCCCTCCCCTCAGTGGGATGGGGGAGAGAATCGAAAAAAAAGAAAAAGTAAAATTTGTGGATTGAGATAAAGACAGTTTAATAAAACAGAAAAGGAAGGGAAAATAATGATGATAATAATAATAATGATAGAATATACAAAATGAGTGATGCACAATGCAATTGCTCACCACCCGCTGAGCAATACCCAAGCCGCGATCGCTACTTCCTGGACCACGCCTCCTGTTTATATATTGAGCATGATATTACATGGTATGCAATACCCCATTGGCCAGTTGGGCTAGCTGTCCAGGCTATGCTCCCTCCCAGATTCTTGTGCACCTGGCAGAGCATGGGAGGCTGAAAAGTCCTTGACTAGTAGACTAGTTAGCAACAACTAAAAACATCAGTGTGTTATCAACATTCTTTTCATACTAAATCCAAAACACAGCACTAGGAAGAAAATTAACTCTATCCCAGCCGAAACCAGGACACTAGCCTATGCCTATGCCAATGTATCTCTCTTGGGAATGCCTGCAACATAGCAAACCTATGGACCATCTGAAAAATGGCTGAAAGTGTTTTAAATCAGCCTCCAAGACAAATATTTCCTCTTTCTTCAATATGGCAGAATTTCAACATCCAAATAATATTGTA
Source organism: Phoebastria nigripes (assembly GCA_035582835.1). Taxonomy (NCBI): domain Eukaryota; kingdom Metazoa; phylum Chordata; class Aves; order Procellariiformes; family Diomedeidae; genus Phoebastria; species Phoebastria nigripes. Next base: position 21,853 of record JAYKAV010000156.1, read on the forward strand.
TTTCTGCCTAACAGGTGCAATAACTTATTTTTGTTGTACTTCCAACCCTATCATGAACTTCATTGCACTTGCTACTAGGTAACTTTCTTTGAATCTTTGTCTTTAAAGCAGACAGCATAATGCATGAGACTGTATACTGTGAAGATATCGGTAGCTACTTCATAGTTAAATGGTTTGAGGTTTGCAGGATTAAAATGTCACTATTTCACACTTTAAGGACTGGATTCCATGTCCAAACTTAACAAATTAATTCTTCAGAGGACAACTGAATTTCTATACTATTTTTGAATTTGATACTCATTGACTGCTGCAGCAGAAACAGTTAAAATGAGCCTGCTGGCGCAATTAAATATCAAGAAATGAACAACTGTAACCCCTAAAACTTTCAAACATCAAACATGCATTTATTGTTACAACGTCTCACAGAATATTTATCAATATTTAAACATAAACAGAAACTATTTCCGATTCTTTTCATAAAATGTCTTTTTACAGAAATGCAGTTGGAATCTCTCATAATCATAAACAAATAGACATCCTTAAATCTTCTTAATTTTAAGGTACTATGGATTTTCTCTGGGGTTTGAAAGTGAAAGTAGGTGTGTCAGGAAATGTTTTTAAGCTTCCGCCTAACCTGAATTAGGGCTATAAAAATCTGGATGTGCCAATTCTAGTTGCACCTTCATGATGAAATGAAATTCCTATGGAAGTGAGAGGTGTGCAGCTACATTTGGGTATGTTTGGATATAACCTTTCACTGGACAGGAAGACACGGGAGCAGTAGTTGACCTTTGTATTAAGTGTGATCCATAATGCCATCTGTATTGAACGGTGATGGTGAACATGGTTAGGAAATACCTTGAATTACAATGTTAACTGTAAGTAGTCGGTCATTAGTGTTGCAGATGTTAACATACTACGTTCCAAGAGCTTGCCTGTGTTTTAGGAGCCAGTTAAAATCAATATTAAACTAACTATACATTTTCAGTGACGAGAGTATAGTGCTTGACAGACTGAATACTGGTAAGTTTACCTGTCACAATTTGAGTTTTCTGAAAGAGTCAAAATGCAATTATTGCAATGAGGGACTCTGCCTTTTCTCCGAAATTCTGTTAATTGTAACAAATCCATGGAATTTAAGTTAAAATTGTGATAAAAGGACAAAAATCAGTTTCCATTTGCACTGTAGTTGGGTGTGAGGGCTGTGCCTGTGCACACACCCGGCACACTTAGGCACCATTTGCCTGGGTGGCCCAGAAACTCCTCAGCTAGTCCATGCACAGGGGAGACAAATGGTTCGACAGGCTTATTTGATACAAATACTGACTTGAAAGAAGCTGATTGACAGAACTCCACAACAAAGCATTTGACTAACCCTTACAGGAACTCTCCAGGTGGGAATTTTGGACAGCCACTTCCCCCAGGCAGCTCCTGCTGTGCTTAGTCCAATTACTAGACACTACTGTTGTGCTTAAAATATGCTGATTAACTCCTTGGGTGGAGAAACTGGTAGTCCCAGGGACTCCCCCAGGCAGTTTCTGCTGCAGAATTAACCAATCTCTATATAGATTATTTTAAATAGTCAGTAACAACTGTTCCTGAAGATGCAGAAATGGTCACACAGGACAGTATTTTGTATTTAGTTAAGATGGGACATTTTTTACACAGAATTCAAGATAATCAATAGCAATTGTTCATGCATATGCTGGAGTAGTCACATAGGACCATGGCCCAGCTGAATTATAAGAGTTCACTGGAACAGTTCAAAGAATCTCATTTGATATAGCTGAAGTTGTAACTGCAAGGGACGTTTGTAGCAAAGACTCCCATCACCTTCTGGCCAATGACTGACCACCCCATTCAGGAAACCTGATTACACGCATAAACATGCCCTTATGCAAAAGATCTTAATAAATTAGGGTTTTTAAAAATGCTCTGTCCATAAGTATCTGTGCAAAACAATAGGTGCGTCATTCAGTACACTCCTTTCCATAAACCCTGTGGATAGTGCATATATTCAGAATATTATTTCCCATTAAGGTGGGAAATATCCTACAGTCTGAGCTGATGCTTGCAGTGCTTAAAACCACATTTGCTTACCTTTCACCTGGTATTTTCTGTTCTGTGTTTTCAGAAGCCACACAGAGTCAGACCTCAGTGTATCTGCTTACAAATTCTGTAATAACTTTCCACGGCTAAGAATATACATACATAAATATCTCCTGGCCAACAGAAGAATGAGCAGCAGTCTTCAAAAGAGTTTTAAATTCCAGTAGCATTAGAGCTTTGCAGATACACTTAAAATATCAGAAAATGTTGTTTAAAATTAGCAAGAGGAATCCCTTTAAGAAAGAGAAGCGTGTGTGGGGCTGCAACACCAGGAAAGCAAATGGGATGAAATCTTGAGATTTGCTGCAAACAGCTGCAAACACYAGTAGTGAAAAAGTCTTTCTTTATTCTTCTCCATGACAAATATATCAGGATAGTAACTGCCAAGTGCGGAACTGTGGACTTAGGAATGGGAACAGACAGAGGCTACATGAGTCGCTCTCTTTAAACAGAGCAGAAGGGAATTCTGAGCCAAACAAGAAATGGGACGTTTCCCCACAAACTCTTGTGAGGGAGTCTGAACCTGAGGTTTCAAAAGTATCATCATAGTAGCCAAAGAGGACAGTTCATGCATCTGTTAATATTGGGGAAATAAAGGTAAAATTAATGAAGCTTTGCAAATATTTCAGTTCCTAAATGCTGTCGACCTCTGTATGACAACAGTTTCTTTGTTGGTTTTACTGCAGCCATTTTTTTATTTATTTGAGACATGATATATGACTTTGTGTTGCCATTTTACACACCAAGATTTCACAAAAAAAGTACAAATGATTAATCACAGAAATGCCTACCACTTCTCTTTCCTTATTCAATTTAAAAACAAACAATGATCTTCAAGAATATTTAAGTAAGGTATTGCCAACAGCAGAAAGAAAAATAAGAGGAAGGAAAAGAAAAGAATAACATTTCATTAGAAAATAAAAAGTAATTATTCCAGTGCATTCTGTTATCTTCTTTCATTAACAGTGATTGCTCCCGTTCAGCTGGTTCACTTAACTTGCTGGTTTAATCACTCATTTTATCAAATTTAATTTATCTAGACATAATCATGTAAATTATAAGCAATAAATCAGGTAACAAGTAATAATGACAGATAATGCAGTTCCTTTATTTTGTTCTCCATGCAATACAATGATATGGCTTTATCAGAGAAGAAAAAGAGAAACATTACCTGATTTGTCAGTGGTCTGCTTATACATGCCACAAAGCAGGAGACTGGGTTTTGGGTCACAAATTCAGTTGTTCCTATACAAACCAACAGAGTCTGGAAGAATTGACCTCAGAATCTTGAGACTGGAAACAAAGATTAGCATTGATCAACATCTGTACACAAGAACTGGGGCCTATTTGGCTACCTGAGAGTCATTTGTTTTAGGGAGCTGCAATAACTGTAACTCTGAATTCCTTTGCTCTAGACTTTGCTCAGCCCACAGCTGTGCACCTGCAAAAAGTCAGAAGAATGAGTGTAGGATTGCATTTCTGTGCTTGTGCACATGCATGGGTACACATGTACATAACCAGAACAAAGGCAAGAAAAAGGTCTGTGAGTGTTAAGATGCTACATTAACTTGGCGACTTCTTTAAAAAAATATTTTTGTCAGTCAAATGCCTAAAGGAATTTCATCCAGCTATTTTAGCAGTCCCAGTGATTGGACTTAAGAACTCGTCCTGAGGAGCCTGTTCTCCCACTATCTTGACAGTCTTATTCTATAAATATGTACCTCTCCACTTGTGAATACTCAGGCATGTGATGTACCAATCCTGGACCATTCATTCCATGCACAGAAATTCAAGTATTTGAAAGTCTATTGAAAATAAATACAAAAGGAAGACCGGCAGACCCAAAGCAAATGTTTCTTTTAAGATCTGAAGAGACACAACTGTGTAGCCAATATTTTTTCAAAATGTGCAGAATTTGAGCATCTGTAATACCTATTTTTTGTACTAAACAGCAGAATTGTTCAGGATGATCAATTCATACCTATCTGCCTCTGTTTTCCAACCACATGATGATGTACAATAGTTGCATGAGGCATAAAAATGTCAGTTCTGAATAAATGTTTTTAGAAAACAAGCAGTGAAAAATAGGCAAAGAAAATTATTGTGACACTGCAAAATAAAACCCCTAGTAGCACCTAGAAAACAACGTTGATTATTATCCACTTTAAGAGAACATTATGTTTAACTGAAATAGCAGTCGCTTAGTCTTATCATTATATTCAGTTCACATACACACAATACATAGGAATACCTATTTGAAGAATGAAAAAGGCCAGCTACAAGTTTTCAGAATAAAATATCTTCAATTTTCTTCACAGAAGCTGATCAAGTATATTTGGACTTTTTCAGTAAAACTGTTCACCAACTTTATTAAAAAAACTTCAACTGTGACTAATTTCCTGCTTTGTTCAGTGAATTACATTTTTTTTGAATATGCAGACCTTTACAATTTAAAATTTACTTTGGTATGTAGAATGCCAGCCATGAAAGGGTAAAATAATTTCAAGTTTCTAAAAACAAGCACAAGTTTATAGAGTCACTTTCCATTCTTCTACCTCCATCAGGTATTACATTTTCCTTTTTACTTTCCCAGTGTAGCCTCATACATATAGCATGTTTCTACACAATTTCTACACATAAATTTTCATTTCAATCCTGCTAGTGGCAGGAATGCCCACATAAAGCCCCCAAATACTGGCTTGAGAACATATTGCCAAAATAGCCTAAAAAGTTTCTCTGCCTTCGAACTCCTGACACACACTGATAATCACAAGAAAATCAATTTGCTGGTGATATTCCAGGAGACTTCACTGCACACCGCAGAGGGATGTTTAATGCCTTTTAGGGCTCTCAGAAATATTCGCCAGAGCGTATTTTAGCCCAGTTCTTAAAATCATTTCATGTCTGTGGTTCTGAGCCTCACTTGCTGGGAAAAATCTGTGGCTGCTTTGATAAAGCTTTAGTAACATCACTTTTCTGATGATGAAAGAGTGGAACGGGATTCCTGGGCCTAAGTGTCTTTTTCTGCAGTTGTTTCCATGAACAAAAGATCTGAATTTCAAGATCAGCTGCAGCAAGTCTCTACATAGTCCTCAGATGATACAACTTCTGCTCTTACTGTCAGTTACTACCTCAGGTGTCCAATCGCCAGCGTAATTGTGAACATGTTTTATTCTGATCACTTAGTTGAAGACTTTTTCAATTAATCCATCTTGTGCTAAGATTCAAATGGATGATGAAAATCAGGAAAGGCTGTTCAAACCAGTAATTCTTAAAAATAATAACCTGTCACAGTAATATAGTGTATGGTCCTAAATGACTCCACTAGAAAGGAGCACATCTGTTGAGTAAATAGTCTATGTTTTCTGCATACCATTCAGTGAAGTCAATGAAAAGATCCTTCTTTACATCAGCATTCTTTGGATTAGGCCCCAGACCTAGACAAGCTGTACAAGCACTGGATATACATTCACCATTGATCTCTCTTCACTGTGTTCCTCATAAATCATTTCCAATAGTCCCACCTTTTCATTCAGGACCATAACAGAGCACCATCCTTGACTCATACCTTTCTTTGGCCCCAAGGCTACATCTAAATACTTCTTTCTACATAAAAACATTCAACATAGGTCTCATCCAACCACCTAGTGGAAAGTCTTGCCCAAACTCTCATCATTCTGTATTTCTGTTATTGTAGTATCTGTTTCTTTGGTCTCGATGAATGCAGTTTTGTGCTCCTCATGTCCATTGAGATTAGCACTGCAAAAATCAAATTTCAACCTAATCCTTCTGCCCTTTCACCCTTCTATTTCTTCACTAGCATGTTCTTCTCTTCAGACTCAAACACAATTTAGTCATCTCCATTTTCAAGGTCATTCTCTACCTCGCTCTCTTGACACCATCAAAACGCATTTGCTGGTTTCCTCATGACTCGTGACCCACTAGCCACTCAGTCACAACTGCCTCTTAACTTTTACACGCAGGGTCTTTATTCCTTATTGCTCTTCATGCTTGAGAAGACCTTCCAAATAACTGTCTTCAAATCTGCTTCATTGTTGTCCTTCAAATTCCCACTTAAATCCTCCTGTGACATTTAGAAACACCTGATATGAGTTAGGCCTGTTTAACACCTTCAGTTACTGCTGTCTAAACATTTCCTTGTGTTCTCCTTTTGTCTGTATCATATGTTGTCTTTTGTTTTAACTTCAGATTGCAAATACTCTAGCACAGACACGTTTTTAATCTGCATCTTCCCACCTCTTCAGACATTACCATTCTATCCATGACTGTGAGCTAAAGTAATAGAAGTAAAAATTACTGATAACGGATCATGTCAGTTGCTGCATACAACACATATTAAATCTGAAACTCTACTCAGAAAGCTTTGTTTTCATATTTGTTTTTCGTGTCTTTCCTTTCTCTAACTTCTTTCCATAGATTTTCTTTTTCACATTTTTGTCTACTTTCATTTAGGAAATTCTCTTCTTCTGTCTCTTCCACCATTATTTCCTTGTGTTTGTTTCCTCGTCTGTCTCAGACCAGTCTTAATTTATGTCTCTATTATATTTACATACCTTCTTATTTCTCTCTCTTCTATGTCTCTCTTTCTCCCTCTCCCTCTCCCTCTCCCTCTTATCTACCCTTTCCAATTCCTTTGGAAGATTCAACAGCTACATCTCCATAAGTGGAAATAAATTGAAGTTATTCTTGACCTTAATACAAAAATGGACATTCAGGAATAAATAAGCTATTTTTGCAATGCCTGTTTCACTAAGTGGTCTGCAGTACATGTACTGGGATCCAGTTTCTACACCAGTCTCACCCGATCAAAATGCAGACTGTCTCATTTTGCAGCTTTTGGTCTCCAAAGAGTCAAGTATGGAAAAGCAGAAAAAATTGCATTCTGGTAAGTACGCTATAAAACAGACTTCTGAGAGGGGGGACCAATTGCTTCAATTCTATTTCTTTTTGCAGGTGTGAAGTGAGTTACCATGGTATTGCAAAAGGTGCAGCACTATTTTTCTGAGAGTTAGTGTGTTTAGATAGGTGGAGTTTACTTCATGAAACCCCATCCTTCCCCATCTACTTCCCTAGTTTTTGTTTCAGCCCAAATTTATTTATTTCAGTAGAGGCAAACTGGGTAGAGTTAGTTTTAGAAATATTTTTTTCCCTCTGGGAAAAAAAATGTACTTTTTTTCTGTCAAAGACTAAAACCAATGTATTTTTCTACAGTATTTTTAACAATAAACTAGAAGCGTCTGCTGTTTTGCCAAGACAGACTTTAAAATGATCACAGGATGCTTCCTTCCTCCAAATTGCTCAGAACTCAATAGTTAGCTGACACTTTAAACTTCATTTAGTTAAAAACAACATTCCTATTGAAAAAGCCACTTCAACAGATTTTTTTAAAATCTAATAATGGTATCAAGCTATCAGATCAGATGAAGAATCAGGCTATACAATGTTTTTCTTGCTCATGAAATTTTTTTTCAGTTTTTACCTGAAAGAATTTGCAATCACAGTTATAATATGTGATCAGAAGGACCATTGTGGGGGGGATACTGAGGGCTGAGAGACAAGCATTGGAGCATGTGAAGTAGCTAAGAAAGTGCTAGTGGAGGACTGTTTAATGGAAACAGTGCAAGAAATCTGTAGAAAATCAGGCTTTTTTAATGCTGCTGCCCACAGAAGAGCTTTTTCTTTCTACTGTGGCCTGTAGGGGGCTTGAGCTCTAACAGATGACTGCTGGTAACTCACTGTGGTGGTTTAAAACATTATCAATCTCAGCTGTTTGTTTCCTTGCCTCTATTGAAGGCTACCACTCCCATAGCAAAGGCATTAAAAAGCAGCCTGCTCCCACATCAGCCACTCCAATGCACATGGCTTCTAACAGCCTAAACTGCGTCTGAAAGGATGCTGAAACACTGGTTTGCAAACCGGACCAGCTAAGGCAAGCTGGCTGCTTCCCGGCAGCCAGTGTGGCTGCTGTGACAACCTCCAGCAGAAGGTTATTCCGCTCCACAGGACCATCGTGTCCTGAACCACTGCAACTCCTTGCTCAGTGAACATGATTCAGAGCCTGTAGACCACATCCACCACAACAGAAATTGCTCTGTGGTCAAGATGTTTGTTATACTGGTTTCTGTATATTTTGTCACAGTATACTCCCATATAAAACAGTACAAAATAAGAAAAGGAAAGTGACATAAAATGTACTGGACAGTATTCACAGTGCGTGCTGCTGTGTAAATCAGGACTATGATTACAGAGTGTTATGAGCACATAAAACCAGTGTAGGTCACCATAATAATGATGCTGCCTGTTCTTTAATTGCTCTGCTTTACATTGATTCAGAAAGTGGTTGAATTGGACCCTCGTGCTGCATTGTGAACTTCTGCAAAGCCATTAGACTATGTCTTAGATCAATTAACATAGCTGAAACACTCTCTCCGTGGAGCGTCACAGTGTGCCTGAGAGCCTTCAGTGCCACCCACGGCCCCTGGAGGACATTTCTGATTCCTTTGGCCCCTGTGGTGCCACCTCTCCGTGGTGCCTGCACAGCTCCCTCCACTCCTTTCTGGCTACAGGGGAGGACATGCAGGGGAGCTGGGCGCTTGTGAGGATGTTCCAGGGTCCTGCTTTGTAGATTTGCCATGCTCCTGGGTAAGCAATGCTGTGTCATTGTGTAGCTAACCTTAGAAACACCTGTCTCCAAGCAGGTTAAGGCAACCACAACTCAACATAATTTCCAAGGCAAATTACCTGAAGAAAGGAAATGACACCTACTGCATTATTTGATCTGAATAGCACAAACGTGAAAGCTCTTGAATGCTAAAAGGCTTTCACAACATTTTCAAGAATTGCTGATCTGAAAAGCAAGTTTGGAAAACTTTTTCTTACAAAACAAAGGCTCTCAGTTGCCAGCATGCTGACAGTTTAAGTGAGCTTCCTCTAGTGGCAGTTTATTGCTAATGGCACTAATGGTTGCTGATCCACCAGTCAATATGCACAACACGTTTCTCTTCCGAAGTGGCAACCACATAAAAGTTTGGCTCATGGATGAATTTTTACGGTAAACAGAAAAAAAAATCCCAAACTACTGTATACCCATCTTATACCTCACTTCAGAAAAGCCAATATATCAAAAAACTCTAAGCAATATCCAGTACTGGATATTAATTAATAACCAGAGTTAATTTAAAAAGAGTTATTTTCTTCTGTATTATTTTAAATGAAATCACTATGAAGAAAATAGCTTGCTGATCAAATAACACTTTCTGTCACCCAGAGGAGAAATAAAAACTGTCTTAGTCCCTACTCCATCCATTGAAGGCTTGAAAATATTTGCCCTTAATTCTCCAGGTATTTTTGTAGCCCAGCAGTGAATCTCTGCATCACAACATACCTAATTCTTCATGCTTTTTCTCAAGCCATGACAGGTCCATCCTTTAGCTCTAGAAGTCCTATATCTTGCCACAAGTCCTCTGCCCTAGTCTGAGTCCAAGGCTACAGTACTCCTGCCCTGCTGACACTGTGATAAGGTTGCAGCCACAGATGTCCATCATTCCTACCATGGTCTGACAGCGAACACGGCAGCCCAACTTGATACTGCCAAACTCAGGAGTCTGACCAAAATCATATTCTGGTTTGTAGCAAACACACACAACCATCAAGCAAGGGTAAGGGGAACTGGAGCCATTAGTTGTAGCTGCTCATCTTTTTCTCCTTGATCATTAGAATAAGTAATACTTTAATATTTGTTACACTCCCTTGCACCACAAGATTTAAGACATTAAATCATGCATATGATTAACTGATAAAGAAATTATGAACAAAATATGTATTTAGAGAATAACAGAACCCACTTTTCCTTACTGAAAATCTGCATCGCATGCTTCAGCAATGGAAAATATGTCGCACTATCCCTTCTTTTAGTTACTGTGGCAAAAAGCAGAAGCTTTGAAGATAATCCACCACTTGTTAAGGAAAAAAAATCACTCACCCCAGATGACTGGGGGAGTCGAATTTTGCAAAGCTGGCTTTAATCTTGAGGCAAACACTTTCCCCCTTTTGACTACTCCATGCTGTCCTAGTTTATGTCACCCCAGGCCTCTAGTCCATCTGGCCTATAGGTGATTCTATCACTGCCATCTGTCATTTGTGAAAATTTTTTAAAAGTTGTGGTATATATAGGAAGAGCAAGAAAGACAGACATAAGCAAATTCTGGTTGATCTTTCCTTACCAGAGAATCAAGAATAACTTTACTACTCACTCTTCCTGCTTTCTATAAAGAATAAAAAGAAACAAATGAGAAACATTAATTCTCTTGTTCTGCAAAGACACATTCTTGAGCATAGTAAATTCATTGTTAAAACACCAGCTTGGAATGGGAAACAAAAATGGCATTTGCAATATTTAATTTATTATTTTCTTGGATTGACCTTGTCACCGCCAGGAACTCGTTTGGTGCATTCCACAATTTTACTTTTTCTCTTGTGTATTTTTCTGCTAGGAGTCTTTCCCATACATCAATGAGGAGTGACTTAAAATGCATAAACCTAAAATAAAAAAGAAGAAAAGCTGCCACTTCAATCCCCAGGCTCCTCACTTGATATTCTCTAGCCCCCTCTAAGTTGGCCATCAATGCCACTAGCAGTGAAAGTGAGAAGCACGATGCTGCTGATGCTAGCACCTCTGTGTCAATTGTTGTAATATCCAGTGCCCTTGGGATGAGAAAATTTCTCCAAGCTGCAAGCCATTAATGCCACTGTTAAGTGTCCCCCTCCAAAAGCCATTGACAGAAAAAAGGGAGTGCTCTTCCTATACTCAGTAAAAATAAAATACAGTATACGGGAAATTCAGGTAATTGCAAGAACACAGAGGCACTTTTAAAATATGATTTAACCCCTTGGGCATCCAGCAAAAGTACAGYGCCTGTGAAGAAAAGCAAGAACTGGGATTCATCTGAATTTGGGTAATTTCAAAGTACTGATCAAAAATATTGTATAGAAATGGGCACATTTGAGGCACTGTTTATGTAAACTCTCCAACACATATAGTCAAAGCCTCTTTGAAAATGGTATAGGAATGGATTTTCTAAGGAGATTTCCAGATTTCATGATCTGTATTGAGATGGTCATAGCTTCTCTCCTATCTGGCACTTTGACCCAGTATCTTGCTCAGAATCAAAAATTATATTATTAAAAAAAAAGAAAAAAAAAGAAGAATGAAGAAACATCCCAAAATACTGGTGCTGTTACCTATGCCTTCCTGTGATAATCTTCTTCATTTTCATTTTCTAAATCACCACAACCAGGGCAGAATAGACATCCTGATTTCTTTAGAGTATCTGTAGTCACTTTGAGGATAACATAGTCTCAGGTCATCTCCTTTCACAGCAAAAGCTTCAGGATGGAGTGGTGGGAAAATATAGCAAGACAATTCTTCACACGGCAGGTGAGAGGTATATGGAGTTGGCATTACCTATCTTCACTGAGATTTAAGTATGCTTGTTGCATGCTAATGCACAGCAACTCATTATGCCACAGTACATTGGCCATGAGAAAAGTCTGATTTTGGAAAAACAGCAAAATTGCTTCCATGTTCCTCCAGCAAAATAAGGTTTACAGCTGTGATAAATTGCATATTTATCTGAGCCTTCACTTAAATCAATCAGTGGCCGTTTCAATAATTTTAAACATTGATATAAATCAAAATGCAACTACTTTTATCTACAGCCAATGCTACAGACGCAATGTTGATAAACACAGTATGCAATCTAGGTTGAATAACATTGATTCCTTCCTCCCATTCTCACTCTTCCCTCAGAAAAGAATCAAATGTTGGTTTCTGTACTAAAAATAGCAAATACGATAAGGTGTATTAAGAAAGCCTTTGTCAGAATATCGTTACGATTTATTAAATAAGGGATGCTTTGATCTGGAATACTGAATAACAATAATGCATTTACAAACATAGGGATTTGTTATTAATGAAATGTATATATTAGAAATTAAAGAACAGTGTGATTATATAATGTAATATGAAGTTACAAAAAGACATTACTTGAGGGATAAATAAAAAATTAAATTGAGGGATAAATTGCATGATGAGGTTTAAATTAAACTTAAAGCCCCTAAACAAAGGAAATTAATATCTATCATGAACTGAACATTTTTAAATAAATTTAATAAGAAGATTTACTCTGGACATTGAATAAAGTTTTTTTTCAGTGTTGATAATGCAAATTTGATATACTTTTTAAAGAGCTCTTAGAGAAAAAAAATCCTAAAATTAATGTTACAACTTATGAATCCAAATTCTACTTTATAAATAAAATTACCGGAAGTACCTTTTTTCTCTGTAAGCCATCCTTAAGCTAGTCATTTTTGTGAAGAAACTTTCCTTTGCATGGATTGTCCTGTAATTTTCTTCTTCAAGGTTTCTTGCACGTTCCTTTGAAACGTTTAGAAAAGACCGTTATTGGAGGCAAGAAACAAGTCTTGATAGCCTGTTCCTTTATTGACAGGTCTTTTCATCTATCAGTGCCTGTCAGTGCATGGGATACCACTAGGAAGTGTGGAATGAACAAGGGACGTATTTCTTACTGACACTCCATCCATATCCTATGCCCCACCAGAAAAGCTGTCTCTGCAACTGCCTGCAACACAAACCTATATCACATTTCCTACTCGCTTCTGCATTGGTCAAAATGATGATTACGTGTGGCTAGTGGGATGTAGCTGAACTAAAACCTTATGGAAAAAGCTCTCACAGTTAATGGGAGAAAGGAGACAAAACTCAGATATGAGTCTCAAATCTGTCGTTTGGCCCCACCTCTAGTTAATTTAAATACTCAAGGATTCATGGATGAAGGGGGAGCAATGGATCTGTAAAAAACAATCAATAACAAATCAGATCAATAACAAATCAGGGTAAGAGAGTCCTAAATCGGAGAAATTGCAGTACTGGAATCTATATGGAAGAACAAACAATGATTAGACATATTTATGATATGAATAAACCACCCCAGTGCTATTCAGGAAAACAATTTACTTTTCCAAAATGTTACTGACTGGAATTCTCCTGTTTTAAAATTAACTAAAACTTTCAAAATCAATTATTACCCACCAACTACTTTGCAAGCCAGATGTCTTAGGGAAAAGGAAACATCCATGCTGTTCTGATAAATCAGGTAATAAGTGCAGGACTGACAGATCTGATGGAAGCCATCATGATTAGCCTCATCTATATTTCCTTGTTTATTACAGCCATTTTCTATTTCAAGAAAATACTCCCATCTGCCTGCAGCATAGCTTAGAGCTAGAGTAAAAAATCTGTTTTTTCTCACCATACACAAGCAGACTAACTCAACAATCATTACACAGAACAGACATGGAGAAGAGAAACTCAAAATGTCACATCAACAATGTCACATTCTCAGTTCCTGTAAATCATTTTAAATTGGACTTCTGCACACATCAAAAATAGCTAGTTAGGGGGCTTATGTCACCCTTTAAAACCACATCCTAGTAGCTCCTACTTATTTCTATCCTATCAATAACTGGATAGCTCAGTTAGTGCAGTGCCAGTGTATAACAAGCATTTACAATGGCATTCTGTTATTTCATCTAGGTACCTCAGGCCAGAATGCTAACAAAACTCATGGGAGAGGAACAAAGGGAGGATCTTGAAGATCTTGAAGATCCTCCTGATATCACCATCAGGAGGGGTGTGTGGTAGGCTATGCTCATTATCCGTTCCAGTCCTGTGACCCCTGTGGATTTGAGAGCATCATGGGGGAGCAGCAAAAGACCACAGGTATCTTTGCAAGGACCCAATCACCTTTGCAGACCCAGGGCCTTCTAACTTTCTTGCAGTCCACGTTCCCCTTCTCTACAGCTCACAGCAGCATGGATTTAGCATGCCTGTCTACCGAGGCACCTTCCCTCCTCAAAGGTGTTGCTTTCCCTAGCCATCCCTGTGAATCCAGTATGTCTGCAGTCCTCTAGCACTCCCATTTCCCAGCTCCTTCACCACTTTCAATCCTCCAACAAAGCAACTGTATCTGTTCTGTATTTGTATTCTGAGACTTGTACAAACCCTTGGTCTTCTGCCTTGATATACAAAAGGTACCTGCACACACACTTAATTTTTCCCTTCCGATTATTTACATATAATTAGCTTTTCAATCCTGATAGTTAAGACTCCGGTTATTTCTCTCTTTCTCCAGCCATATCTCTCTTAAATGGCTTTAGTCTACTTTTTTCCCACATGTAGTTGATCATACTATTCAACTCTACCCAAAATTGCATTGGCTAAAGTGATGTCTGTTTCTCTCTGCTCTAAATATTTCAGCTACAATTGAACTCAATTTGCTTAGAAGCTAAAATTCTTAGATTAATACTTTAAACTTGTATTTATTCAAACCTGTATGTTCTTTTGATCAATTTCCAGCCTTACTGAGTCTAAGAAAATAGGGAAAAGGGATGGTAAAAGTTAGATCCCCTTCCTTGACCAAAAAAGCCCTGACTCAAACCCCATGTATTGATCCTGACCGGGAGACTGTTACAATATTTGGGAGCTAGTGATCCACACAGCAGTTAACCTGAACTGGCACTGCCTTGTGCTGCACAAATCCTTGGCCACACGATGAGCTCAGCTCACTGTACAAGGCCACCTGCGTGGCCTTCCCTTTAGCTAACAGTGCAGCAAGAAGTTTTCATGAGAACATCCTTTACGAATAGAATTGTTTTCTTCTAAGGAAATTATATAATAGCTTGAATGGCTAAAAGAGAGAGCTCGTCTCCATGGACAGGATCTGTGCACTGTGGGAAAATCCATCCGGGCTCTGTCCAATGCTGCACAAACGCGGGGTGCCCAGCATCTGAAAAGATCTAAGATTTACTCACTATCTATCTCTTCTCATTCTGTTTTATTGAAGCAGTTATCTTATTAAGCCTTTTTTTGTCAAGCTTTTCTCACTGAGGTGCAGAAAGGATCCTGCACTCTCTCTCTCTCTTTCTTTACCTCCCCCCTGCCACAGCCAGTGCAGAACACCCTGTGAGCCCAAGCCTCCAAAAAATCTTAGGATACTGGTTCAATGCCTTTTTTCCATGAAATACCTCTTACCAGTTCCAAACTTCAGCTTTGCTTTCCAGTTGTCATAGTCTAAACACTATGAGATACTCCCTTGTTTTACGTAATTCAATAGCCAGAAGTAATCAGTATTTTTATATGACCAACTTTTGTGTCTATTAATCATATTTCAGAAGGAGCTTTTGTATAGGTTTTTATTTTAGGAAGACTGAAAACTCCCAATTTTTCACAAAAAATGCATGAAGCATTTCCTTGAATATGAAAGATGACTCATTTTTAAATATTGTTTTATTCTGTAACATGATTTGGGAAGTAATCAGCCACAAATGGATACTGACTGTCGCACTCTAGTTTCTGCTGGATTGACTTTCACTGATTTGAATAACCCTGGTTCCTACTGAAGCCAAATGGAGCTTCAAATGTTCAAATCCTTGAAAAATCAGGCCACATCTAAGTGCAGGGTATTCTCTTTTCCTTCCTGTACTTGCTTGCTTCTTTAATTCACCCAAGGTATAGCAACATCTTTAAACATACTCTGTAGATTTTCTGGTGATTAGTTCCCTGCTCACAGTATTTCCTCAGGTCATATGTCAACCACCGACTAGATCTGAAGTGGCAGTACAGCAGTGACAAGTAATAGAAGTATGTGGCAATGTTTGGCATCCATAAAAAACAGTTTAACATGGGCGGTTCAAAAGTATAGGAAGATTTGTTAAATAATTTTAAAAATTCTCAGGTATTAGGTACAGGACATCCTTTCACCAAAAAAGTTTAACCCCAGGACTGAATACTCTCTGATTTTTTATGATGGCAAATCTGGAAACTGTTAGGACAACCCCAATGCTTCTGGAATTGTCTCATAATCTTACTTGGGAAATGGTAGAATAACTCAGCTTAGTAGTCATTTTTATATCTTACTGGAAATTTGTCATTCTAACTTCATATCTTGATATATCATTCGGCTGTCAGGATAGCACGTGGAAAAAAAAGTCCTTGTCAAATATACCTTCCAATCTTCTCATCAAATTTAGAGCAAAATACTACAATGTCTAAGGAGACTGGTATGAAACACACACTTCAACTTCTGTTTACTTTTTTAATGAGCTAAACTTTCATATGTTATTTACTTGAAGACAGAGATATGACTGATGTCAGTCATTCTCAGATTGGGTGTAGCACCTCAAATATCTCCTGCTGCAATGCTTTGGCTTCTATTGACAGTGATGTTCACCTGATAAATATGAACTCTGGACACCATTGCAATATACAATAAGCCCTGTGGAAAGCCAAAGAAACTTGCTACTGCAAAAGTTGCATCTGTGCTGTCATACGGTATAAAAAAGGAATTAAGAGAACTCTGCATTGATAATATGAGTACAGAAGCCCTGAATATCAGCAGTCATTAGTTAATGAAAAATTCTGAGTTTTGTTTTGAGCCCATTGGAAGCTGGATGACAGAAGAAGTTAATGACAGCAGGAAGAGAAGCTGTCAAAGGAGCACCAACGTGTAATGAGAGAAGACATTTCAGAAAATAGAATATGGCTCCATTTCTGCTTGTCAGGATTCATTGAGGCTGAATAGCTCTGAATTCACTGCTCAAAATGGACAGTGTACACTGATGACTAGTAGCAACCAGCCATTCTTCAAACTACAAATCCGTCTCGGAAGGGAATGCATGCCCAAGCACTTCCAGAGCGCAGTGTCTGGTTGCATAAGCCTGCTCTCCCACAGTGATTAATGTGATTGTTAAGCATTTACCAGTACTGGCACTTTGGCCCATTTACAGTGGCAAATGTTTATTATCAAAACCCGATTTCTTCCATTTTTATAGTATGTGCTGAGAAAGGAGTTAGTGCTTCCTTTCTTTGGCTTGCAAAATTGATGTAWCCCTTGGAGTAAATTTATTACTGGGAAAACAGGAAAACATGAAAAGAAATACATGGAACACTTCTTAAATCTAGACAGCTATAGATTACTATGTATGTCAGGAAAGTGCCATTTCAGTTAAATATAGTGTAAATACAATTTAGTTTTGCATTGTGTCTTTCAAGCAGAAATCAAGAAAATACATATTCTTTTATCGCTACAATCCTTTGAAAGACCTGTCTCTAGTGAATCAGAGCTAGAGATTCTTGGAAGCTKAATGTCTACAAGCAAATGTATAAGACGCTTTCTTCAGGAAGGAAGCCTCTGAGGCTAATTGGTCCAATGTGCTGAATGACATTTTACAGACACAAGACAAGATGCACGTCCTAAATACACTGATACAAGATAGTTCCTTCCCAAATCTCACATACAGACCTGAAAAAGCTGTTGCCTTACCTAAAATTGTTTACAATCTGAGTCCTGCTACAAAACCTACTGAGAGATAAAGAGCAAAACTCAGGCTGATTTTGATGTTGACCAAGCTCTAAGATCAACTTTGTGTCTTGTCGCCACCGTGAGCGAGCAGAGAGGAAGGCCCTCTGCGTTAGGTCAGAACCGCACCTAGAGGCATGTGCAACATAACAGATCAGCTCTAATCCTGTTAGTTCAGTGCTCCCACAAAGCTTTAGAAAGGCCTCCACAGAGCCATGTGGGAATTTGGATTTGGCAGCTAAAGGTGGATAAGTACCTCAGCTTGATTAAAAGACATACTGCAATCTCACTGAATCCCAGCATAGCCATCTTCCACCTCACGGAGAGAAACAAGATGTAGAAGCAGCCCAAGCACTCCGGGGAGCCACAGATTTCTGCTTTCTAACAAGAGGCAAAGGAAATGGTAGACTCGTAAACTGCAAAGACTGGGTAAAGATTTAGGTAGCCATATGCTCTCTTTCATCAGTGATAAATGAACATAAGCCAAGCAACAGTTTTGTTTGGGGGAGGAATACTTGTGATTACTTTGGATTTTGAATCATTTTAAAGAATAAGCAAAAGGGCCCAAGGAAGAGAGTTAGCAGTGAATAATAAACCACAAAGGACTGCAAGTTCAGAAAAGAACCTGTTGGAAGTTAGCATATATCTTCTAAAAAGCCTACACCTGTCCAGGAAAATCTCCAAAGCTCTTCATAAGCTGGTCCTAGAAATAGCCAGACACTCCAACATGAAGAGTGATGTGGTAAAGTGTGACTCCCACCCCTCTGAGGGATTCGGCATTCTGCAATCAGAGGCACAGCTCTGACACAGCCCAGCCATGTAACCTTGGCTCAGGCTGCCGAGGAAACTGTGAAGCTGAGAAAGAGCACTGAGAAGGTATGTAGAGCAGAAGCAGGTAAGATAAGGAATGTAAAATTATAGACACGGGGATGTTGAGACAGGTTGTTAGCAGCTCAAGGAGGAAAGTTCAAAAGGAAAAACATGAACCTTGGAAGGTATAAAATCTTAAAGGGAAAATTAGGGATTTGGAAAACAGCAACTCACCACCACTGAGGACGTGCTCCAGGGAGCAGTGAAGTCCAGCCCTTCCCCACATGACTGATGACCAGTGATGGCTCTGTGGTGAGCTCACTAGCACTTAGCTGAATAGCATGGTAATCATTGCTATCTTGTATTTGTGTTAGCCACTAAATAATGATTCTATACTTGTAAGTTGTGTATATCCTATTTGCAGAGTCTCTCTGCATATGGTGAAAGATGCCTGAACAAAGTGACCTGGAAAATTACAACTGACACAAAGAAAATGAGCAATAAAAGAAAACTGAGGATAAGGAATAGGCACAACTGAAAACAAAGTAAATAAAATATGACCCTGAATAAGAGATGGATGTGTGCCTACAGCCTTTTTAGCAAAAGCTACCAAGAGAGAGATTGTTGTGACTCCCTGCTGTGCAAGTTCTCTGCAATACATGATATTTATTTAAAAATAAGTATGCCCCATCAGGAGGTGGATTTCCGATGAGCACCAATAATATAAAATAAAATCAAAATTGCATTTCAGCTTTTCACATACATGAATTGTTAATCTGACATTAGCTATGTCTGCACTGCGGTTGCAGACTGACATCATTGTAGCTTACACGTTACTAACTAGCCTGAATATTGGTGGCAGTCTAACCACAGCAGAAAAGAGGGTTTTTTCCCAGCAAAAGGAGACAAATTCTGCCTACTTCCATATGCTGAGCACCATGATACTGTAGCCAGGCTTTTGCAAATGTTTGAATAAAGCCAGCATTGCTGTATCTACACTGCAAATAAACTGTTTTGCTCAAAGAGGGGGACAAAGATCACCAAAAAGAGTCACTTAAAATAAACCACTGAACGCAGCTGAGAATGTTGCTGATCAACAGAAGAAGGCCTGCAGGAAAGGCTTTTGAGACAGACTGCTGGAGCACTGCAGAAAACGACCCCAAGGAGTGAGTGCCACAGTGGTAGGGAGAGACCCAGGCGCCACTTCCTGGCCCAAACCTGTGGCAGAGGAAGGAGTCAGGCTCTTTCTTACACACTTTCAGAAACTTTTCTGAAAAGGGGCAGTATTAAGCCGGGGTGAATCTTGGGTTGCAGCCTTAAGCAAAAGGCTTTGCAGGATCTTGATGTCAAGAAGAAAATAATAATGATCAACAAATCTTAGTACTAAAAGAAACTATGCAAGTAAGATGAAGAACAAATGGAAGACAGAGAAGAGCTAGAATGACTACTGAAGCCAGGTTAGTTGAAACTGGTCCAGACAGCATGATTTCCTTAAAAAACAAACCAAAAAACCATATATCCTACTTCATTTTTAATAACTGCCCCATCTTCCCTTCACCATTAAGCTAATTGGATTGATTCTGCACAATGATTAGCCACAGTTCTTTCACTTCCATCTTTGGACCTGGGTCTGGCTTAAAGAGTGTTCTCCAAATGCTTTCCAGCCAAAGCTGGGATCCAGTGCCCCTTCCTTGCTCTCTTTGACTAGTCAGCCCTCTCTGGCACTGCTTTGTCAAATTCCCATGTTTTCATTTAGTCCTTTCTCACATCTTTTGGTTACAACCTGCTGACCTCCTTAGCTAGTTGGATAGAGTGATGAAATACTCTGGAAAGAGTAAATGTATTGTTTTAGTGATAATCTCTGTCTAGCACTTTCTACTAAGAAGGAAATGAATTAATAATAGCACTGTTTTCTCTGTAAAACAAACCTGTTTTCTGAGGCAAGAGTTTAATTTTCTTTGGCAAGCAGGCAGGAAGAAATATACTCATTTAAATTTCGGTTCCCATGAAATAAGGAGAAGGTTTTGAGAGGAACCATATTTTATGTTTTTCTCTCTTCCACTGTCCTCTGTTATGCCTCACTCACTGTTTCAATTCTTGTTAAGCTGTCACTTAGCATTTTTTCCCTCTGGAATGACAGCAGGGCATGCTGCTTACAYTGGCTAGACAGATGCCTTCCCCAGAGAGTGAGCATATCAGCTTCTGGACTGCACAGCCTGTACCAACATGGTATGTGTCCTTGACATCAGATCTTTGGCATTAATGTATGTAGGTGACAAGCTCGTTAGCAAGTCAGATAGTGCAGAAGTTATGCAATTCAAGTAACAGCTAAAGAGCTAATTTTACCTCCTGAAAATAAAAAAATTAATTCTTGTTACTGTATAAATAGTTGTCTGATAACTAAAATCAAGTCAAGTTCCTGCAGCGATATTTAAATGGTTAAAATGTGCCTATAAACCCAGAAATACTGAAAAACACTTACAGTTTAGCCTGATTTTGAACAATATTAAACAGGAGCCCAATTACTGCCATTGAAGTGTCTACAGCACCAGCATAAATGCAACTTTTGCTGTGGGAGGCGATACAAAGTCTTTGTAAGACTTCGTTGTTCTAGAGCAGCCTTGGAGGAACGTTTTGCAGGGCTGAAACTTTGAAAAGATACAGTTAACCTTCCTACACCAGCATACAAGTCACCAAGAAAAATGAGGTCTCTTCCCTGCCAGCGTTCAAGCTGCAAGGGTAGCTGCATTAATTCCATCCTAACTTGTCTGCTTGTAAGTCCAGACAATTCATTACGAAATCGTGGGTCCTCATTCCCCACTTTCACTCCTGCTAAGTCCATCCAGTGCCAGCTTGGCAATATCTTAACCAAGTCTTAACACTTCTCAAAAGAAAGGAAGAAGACACAATTATCCCAAGCTCTTCTGAGGGGCTGTTTTGACAAAGTGCAAGTGATTATATGAGATATAGAAGAATTTAAAGCAAAGGGTTCAAATCCACACTCAGAGTAACTTTAGATGAGGAGGGATTCCAGCATATACAGTAACTTTATTGTAGATTAATACAGTGTGAACACAGAGATTTCAGTTGAGCCACCACCAGTTTGGTTGAAGATACCATATTTACATACACATGGGGTTAGACCCATCTGATTCACCACTGGAAAAGTTTACAATGTAGACATCTGCAATTGTCTTGGACTTGTAAATTTTACTCTTTATAGAGGGGAAATAGGTTCTTCTGCAGTGTGACTCCTCCTATCCTAAAGTATGCACATAAAATAGATCAGACAAGCCTTGCAAGTGCATCTATTTCTCTCTACTGACTATCGCGGGAGTCAAGGCTGACTACATTAGATATAGTTGTCTACATTACTTATCTCTAAAATCAGGTGTGATGAACCCCATCCTGGTGTCCATGGAACATCTCTGGGATATCCACTGCATCCATTCAAAAACTTGACACCTCTGTCAATGGAGAATTAGAGAGGTGGATATGCATAATGGTTTTGTTTTGCATTTCCACTTGGAGAGGAGACTGCTTCAGGTTTTTTCTTGCCTATACTAGAGCCAACCTGCACTATCTGTGTGCCATGGCAAAACACACTGTCCCAGCTTACTGCCAGTTGCAGAACGTGTGAATGGAACATTTTCAGACTTCAGAGAAAGTACAGTGCGAATTTCAAAGAGCAAAGATTTGGCACAGTTCTCATTTTATCCCAGTTGATTCTCTGCTCCTGAGGCTCAGGTAGGTTGTCAGCCTTCAAGTGGGATGAGAGCCATTTAAAGACTGTGACATTACAGGTGTCAGAAAAATCACAGATTCTACTTGAAACCAACATTTTTAATTACATTTGGCATTCCCATGCATATTGCTGTCACTTCTCTACCACTGATGGTAATAGGCTAGGGAATGTCCAGCATAATTAAAACCTTTCACTTCTAATATATTCCATGACTTTTATGTACCTTCGAACCTTAGGACTCCTGTACTGAGCAAACTGGAATGGAAACTATAGGAGTCTAACACCTCAAACACCACTTACAAAGTAAGACCCTGCCCAGGTACTGCCAAAAAGTGACTGCCAAAACAAAGCATCAGGAAGCAGCTGACTTTATTCTCCCAGCCCTCTACGGAGCCTAAGTCCTCTTCTAGTAGTAGCTGCTTAATTGATCACATCTACTTTTGAAACAAGGACTGGAGGAGAGATAATGGCATTGGTGCTGCTCTCTACATTCTTCAGAATACACTGTGGTTAGGTCACTCACCTAGAAAGTGGAAAACGCATTTTAGGCTCTCTTCCAGCTGACAGGTTTCAAACTTCCCCAGAAGACAAACACAGCAATAGGTTAAAGTTGCTGTTCACCGCTCCTACCAAAGCAGAGTCAGTATAAAACCAAGGCAGCAAGAGTCATGGGATCAAAAGTTGAGCAAATGAGGAAGATGCCAGCATTGTGACCTTGTGATTAGGGCACTCATTTAGGACAGGGTAGGAATGAGTGGTCCTGATCCCTACTCCCAGAAGAAGTTGTGCAGTTGACAATCAGGTGAAAAAACTGGCATGATCCAGAGTGCAGAGCGCTGAAGTTTTCATCCTCCCTTTTGAATTACCTCACTCAGAAGAGAGCAAATCAGCAGCAAAGGTTTTCAAGGCTCTCATAGATTAGCTTCAGTAAAACCTCTTCCAAACATATACTGAAGCGTTCAATTCCTCCACCATCTTAAAAGCAGCATACTGACAATCTTCTACAATACAATATTTCTCTCTGAGCAAAGCTTCAAATCCTGAGGATATATATTGCAATTTGGTGTCAGACACTAACTTTTCCTGCTCCACAGGACACCTAAGGAGAATTCACTTATGGTTGCTGAAAGTGAGTGGTAATATAAGCACTACATCTGATCCCTTCCTGAAGTAATTTATCAGAGAGATGATCTGCAAGGTCAAATGGCACTATGGTATCACTCACAAGTTCTTCTTACAACGGATTAGGGAAAAGGACAAATTGGAACAACAGTGCAACACATGGCTACTGTCCCATAATGTGACCTTCATGCAGCAAAATTTTAGAGCGGCCTTAACTTCAATATCCAGTCCAGACCAACAGTACAACTGCACATTTTGCCTGTAGCATTTCTAAGACAGTGAGTCAAAGAACATCTGATATCCCCATCTTGTAAGGGAAACTTGCTGCTTAGTATGAAGAACTGTACTAAAGATCAATCAAGGCATTTGGGAACATTTAGCCATTGGATTGTCAGGCATTTCTGTAGTTTCTCTTAAATCAGTATGTCAAACAAATCTAAATTGTACTACTGTATACATACTTGTAATGAATGTAAAAGTTGCCTCCATGCCATTGATCTGTGAGCCTGGGGACATCACATTTTCTATTTCCTCTTCACTCATTTTTTTTAATGAATTGCAATGGTTCTGCCACCACTTGACAAGAAGTCCACAATCAGAGGAGTAATTTGTCTCAACTATGGGTGCCACCAAAACAAATAGTACTAGACTTGCTGTTGACTGAGCTTTATTCTTTCAATGGAGTTTCCACAACAGCGATCCAGGACTAGCCTGAAACTTTACAAATCAGTGATCTAGAGAGTTAAGCAATTGAAGCATGATTCTGAATCAACTTTGCATCCTGTGATAAAAGACTGAAGACAAAAAAATAATGCTTGACTTTCAGTGGTATATTTGTAACAGCAAGACGTTGACTGGTAAGGTTTCAATGAAGTCTGCAAAAGTTATGTGTCACAAAAACAAGACAATCAGTTGTCTGGCAGGACATTTAACAAAGTTACAAAGGACTAATGCAGAATAGTTGATCAGACAGTGTTTTGTGTGTTACAATAAGCTTTTTAAAATCTTATACACCATCAAGATAAAACTGGATCCAAACTAAACAATTACTGACATTTTTAAGTGCATGGTGTACAAATCTCCCCAGCACATATAAAATGAAGCAGTTTGGTGTAACAAATACTGTCAGGTGTCTGCTGTCCTAATAATATAATGGTTCTCRTACTATAACTTAGAAGTGAAATGAACAAACAAATTTGTTCCACAATGCTCTAGAAAGATTTATTTCATATGTGTAAGTGATTCTCAGTCACCCTAGGTCTAGATCCACAAAACTAGACAAATACTCCTAGTCTTTTTTTTCATCTGCTTTGGGGGAGAGTTGTCATCGAGCACTAAGAGATCTCATCAGAAGATGTTTCTTCACTGGTGCTTTACTGGGCCGCTTTAACCTCTTACAGTAAAAACTCTCCATTTCTAATGGAGAACAGTAAGTGGTGGCATTTGTCATCCAAATGTCATATTTGATTTGCTTTTATTTTAGCAGACAAACCCATTTGCAAAGCAAAGTGGGGGTTTTTTTGTACTGCCTTTACAACAGCAGACGTGGGARCCCTCACTCAGGAAGCTGAAGATGTTGAGTGGCCACTAACTCCTGAACTAGCTGGTGCGATCCAGAAGCCTCTACCCAGGATGGAAATATGGCTATACACAGTTCTGAATGTAGTAGGCAATAGTATGTACCAATCTAAGATTCACCTGAAGAAAGTCAAACAAGGGTATTGAATTCCTCACATAGATGTACCCTAGGCTCAGAAAGCAGCAAGCTTCTAAAGCATTGTAAGTAAACTGGGGTAGTACAGAAAATGCTGATCCAGTATCTAGCATTAATTCAATAGCCTGAGGTTGGTTTCCTGATGTAGAAGAAACATTAGCAATACACAGTATTGCATCTGCAAGGTGCATTCAGACAGCTTCTGTCCACATTCAGAACATTAGCATCTGGCAGAGCAATTTCATTTGTTTGTTGGTTAGACTGAGAACTACGATACACCTTCACAAAAYGTCCAGCCTTTCTCCATGCTTGCATCCCATGTTTTCTACAGAATTTATAGTGAAATATGTAGTTTACTGGGTAGGTTCACAGCAGTGAGATGAGCTTGCTTTGTGTATTTTGAAACTTAGTAATTTTTCTTAGGCTTTGCTTTCAGCCACATTTGTTGTTTACATGATGTGAACAGTGTTTGAAATCCCTTGACTTAATGCTTTTATGTCTGCCATCACCAACTCCATTTGGCTAGTAAAGGATTTATCTTTCTGAGGTGTCAGGTCTGATGCAAGTAGTAACTGTTCTCTGATAAGAAATGCAATTATCTCCAATAACAGGAATTCCAATAACAGAAATTTCCAATAATAGAATAACTTTCATAAACAAGTCAGGTGCCTTAAAGAAAGTTCTGTAGAGTCTTCCTTTTCTTTTCTCTCTTGAATGAAATTAATAGTGTTTAGTTATAATAGTCAGTTTAAGAACGAACAAAATTCTTCAGTGACATRAGGCCTGTAACATATTCATCTTTAAAAAGGAGTGTAAAATATATGCTGATCTCTTCTACCAAAATGGTGCATAAACAACACACCTCACACACTGCAGATCTTTTTGACATTCATATTGAATTTTTGTTTTCAAAGACCTTCATCCAGAGATGAAAAATAATTGAAGGCTTACCCAGGCTTTGCAAGAGGAAGCATATGCAAATTCAGGGATGAGCGAGCCATCCTTGATGGTAATTCACTGTACAACAAGAACAAAAAAGCAAACCAAGTTTATTAGTCAGATTATTAAACAAAGCAAAGTGAACACCTGAGCAGTAGCAGGACCAAAGGCAGGACAGCCCCTGCATCTCCATGGTGGCCCTGGCTCCTCCCTCCCTCAGCATGGCCAGTTCCTCTTCCATCAACTGGGACATGGACGTTTTCACCATGTGCAGCAGTGCTTGCCCTCCTTTCTTCAGTGTAATCTTATCTCTTAAATCCACCACAGAGGTCATCACATCTTCTTGCTTTACACGTGGGATGTGCAAAGCACCTTGTGCACCCAGTGCTACACAACAAGCGGGATATGCCCCAGATCCTGCTTTCCTTTAAGACTTAAACACCACTGTTGCATCAAGATTCAAACATTTTAAAACTTCCATTGTCAAACTGTTTTCTATTTTGCAATGCATATGAAGTACCCACAGCAGCTTGGCTGTAGAGTTAGGTAGTCACCTTTTCCCTTCTTTTTGTAGCAGGGAAGACATCAGATGCCTCAGGCCAGATTCAGTTCCCTGAATGTAGGACCTGACCACCATTAGAGATGTGTTTTGCTGTGGCATCTCACTTCTCATTGTCATTCCAGGAGGGCATGAGGGCTGTCTGAGGTAAAAGCCCCCTGCAGATGTCTTGGAAAGGAAAGGTATCTTAAATGGCCATAAATAAACATGTTTAAGCAGCTGAATGCAGCCTTTCACTTAGGAGTCAATTTGAGACTGACATCTAAATCACAGTTTGGAAGGGGAGTGAGATCACATAGGTAGGACACCTGCTAAAAGTAATACCATGCCTATTATACTGGCAAACTCTTCCCCTCTCCCATTTAAGGAATGGAACCTTACAACATTAAGGAAATAAGGAGGTATCATCATCTCCATTTTGTAAAGAGTGAGGCTGAAGCAAACAGCATTAAGAGCTGGCCTTTGATTTCGTGCTGGAGCAGTACGCACTTAGCGTTTCTGAAAGACAAGTGCCAATGACAAGGTCCACAGAAGGCACTCTGGTCTCTAGTTTCAGGAAATTGTCCAAAATTTTAGGACTCTAAACATAACCCCACAAAGCCCGTGCCCAACTACTTGGTGGTCTAGCAGCTGTGGATATCCTGAATTTTTGCCTGATAGTTACCAGTAACAGTGTTTACTTCATTTCTATGCAGTATTGCTGCTCTTTGGACTGTTTAAGAATCCATGGTTTTTTGAAGCTTGCTGTTAAGCCCTAATCTTTAAGTGTATTTAAGTACTCAAACGCTTATTGCACTGGATGTCCCTGGCRAGGTGCTGGCAGCAGGGGCTGCAGGGCAGCCTCTGTGAGGAGAGGCCGGGGCTGCCCTGTGCCAGACCCAGCCGGTTCCAACCGACCCACCGCAGGGCACAGCTGAGCCCCTCAGCCACGATGGTGGTGGTGGTTCCTCAGGGAAACAGATGTAAGAAAGGGCAAAAATGCCTGACAAAGAGAGGGGGAGGGAACAAAAAGGAGTGAGAAACAGCCCTGCAGACACCCAGGTCAGAGAGACCCACACTGGAGAAGTTCGTGGAGGACTGTGTCCTGTGGGAGGGACCCCACGCTGGAGCAGGAGAACAGCGCGAGGAGGAAGGAGCAGCAGAGACAAAGGGTTTATGGACTGACCACAAGCCCCATTCCCCATCCCCCTGCACCACCCAG
This sequence comes from Phoebastria nigripes, assembly GCA_035582835.1. NCBI lineage: Eukaryota > Metazoa > Chordata > Aves > Procellariiformes > Diomedeidae > Phoebastria > Phoebastria nigripes. Next base: position 49,510 of record JAYKAV010000156.1, read on the forward strand.
GGCAGGAGAAGGTGGAGGAGTCGGGAACGAAGGAGTGAAGTTGAGCCTGGGAAGAAGAGGGGAGGGGGAGAAGGTGTTTTAGTTTTTGTCTTTTTCTCACCATCCTACTCTGTTATTAATTTGCAATAAATTAAATTAATCTTCCCCAAGTGGAGTCTGTTTTCTCTGTGACAGTAACTGGAGTGATCTCCCTGCCCTTATCTCAACCCATGGGCTTTCATCTTATTTTCTCCCCCTGTCCTTTTGAGGAGGGGGAGTGAGAGAGCAGCTGGGTGGGCATCTGGCAGTCAGCCAAGGTCAACCCAGCACACATGTTTATAATGAATGGTAGTTACACTGACTTCATTTAGGAATTTGATCTCAGCATAGATTTGGTCAAAGCATGCTCAACAGGGCAGCTGCAAGTCCCCAAATTATACTGCCTAATTGTAGTTGTTAAAAATGCTTCTGTATGTAGCAGAACTAGTTTCATGCACGTYCCATAGGCTCGCCCGCTATCATCACAGTTTGATGTACGTTCATGGTCCCACCTTCCACAAAACTGTTTTACCCACACCATGCAGGCTGCTGGCCCTGTAGTGCCCTTGAGCTGTCTCTGGTCCCCAGGCACTGGACTCGCAGCCCCTTTGGTTCCTTTGCCCCACTTTTGCTTGTGTCCTCCAGCCCCCAGCTCCCTTTTCTATCCTAGATTAGCACTTCTTCCCCGGCTATTCTGCACTGCAGCCAGGCAGACCTGTGCACAGGGTCCCTGGCCAGCCAGAGCCCAAACTGAACAAATAACTGTTCAGATCACGTATCAGCCAATGCAGGCATTTAAATGGGTGTTTGCCAGTGCGGGCTTTTATTCTGATGCCTTTCCTCTGCTCAACTACTGCTTTTTATGACATTTTTAAGAGCTTAATGTCTTCGAGACTTCACTTCAGTAAAATTTGGGGGAAATTGGCCAGTGACTTCAAAATGTATTTGTGGTGGGGGAAATGACTGACAGAGAGAGACAGAACGATCACAAAAAAACATGAAAGCAGGCTAACAGTCTATTGAGCTATGAGTCTTTTCATCTTTAATGCAGAGGAAAAATCTGCAAAGACTTCAGAGATTACAGGTGCCATCACATAGCATTTCGTCCTGATCTAAACAGCATGAAATTGTAAGTTTGTATATTTGTACCTGTGACTCCTGCCATCTGCCCCTGAGATCAGGCTGGAGCATTATAGGCTGCATATCACGTTATGAAACATTACATGCAGTGACCTTCAGTCTCCAGGGGCCACACTTCAGTTATTAAAGATGAAAGAGGCAGCAGTCTTCTCCATTTGATTCCTGGCATAAGATCTTCTCTCTATGCAAGGAATTAATATTATTTTTTAAATTATTTTCTATAGCTGTTACGTATGTATTATGTCAGCTTAGTGGAATCATTTTCTTAAAAAAGAACTGAACCATGCATCCAAACCATGTTGAAAGAACAAATTTGAAAGTTACTTTAAAATGAATGCAACAGTCTTTTATGCTAGGGTGAGTAAATAATAACCTTACCACTAAGGCTTCCTTGGGAATCTATTAAAATATGTAACTGTCATCATAGTGCTTCCTCCTCCACATTTGAGCCAAGAAGCTATCTGTGCCCCTTAGCCAACTCATCATGCCTTCTCTAAGAAAGTATCTTTCTTCCTTCTGAAATGGGAAAGCAAGATTACAAATAAGAACACACTGCCTTTTTATTGACACTCCATTTCTATTAAATGCTGTCTGCAAATATTAGTGGAAGAAAAGTTCTTCCATCAGTAAGACCAGTAGGGAATTGGACATCTGAGATCCTCACTCTGCCCAGGCTCCCTCAGGCCAGTCCTTAAATTCCTTTGGATATATCTATATGGCAGAACTCAATGCTGTGAAAAGACAGCCAAGTTAGCTAACATATAGGAGATACGATTAAACATTAGTTTTTACAGTATTGTGCACGGGCTCAATACTGTGTATTTAATACTCATTAACAACAGGATATATCTGCTCTGTAGGAGAACCAGGGTAGCATAGCTACATACTTCTGCTCTCCAGCTAGCGCAGATGGCTCCACGAAGCATGCTTTGTGCTGCATAGTTGTATCCTGAGAATCCCAGTCAACAGAAGAGGGAAAAATAGCCCTCTTTGGAAGCTGGTTAGAAGTTAGAAATCCAACCTTTCTTACTGCAGAAATGTGTACCATTCATACCACAGTGTGAGACCCCTTCCACAATTCTTGTCAAAGTGGAGGACAAAGTCTTTTCTATGGTGACTTGACAGATGTCACAAAAGTGCAAAATAGGAACTGGCCTTAATGGTCCCACAAACTGCCACAGAATTCATAAAGTGGGGTCTAGACCCAAAGGGATCCAACTTGCCAATCCCATGGGATTTTAACGTCTCAAAGACATCCACCAGTTAGATGTATACTCTAGTTTGCACTTTTTCCAATTGTTCCAACTTCCTCCTCCCATCAGAATTAAAGATTTCCACTTCTTTGGGGGCTCGTAGGACCTTAAAGAAATTAGGAGAGATCACAGAGAAAGTTTCAGAGTTTACTTAATGCCCATTAAGTCATTTACATGGTTCCTACATCGGCTTTAGAAATGGGAGTTGAGGCTGAAAGGCTGATTTTGTCACACATGAAACACTGTGTTGTGAGGTAGCCTGTTCCTTTCATTTCATTGGCAAAAAGGAGAGCAAGTCCCCTGGGATCCTGAAAGCAGGCCTGGGCTAGTAAACAACCTCGGAGAGGTGAAATGAAAGGCACGTAAAAGTGAATTCCATCCAAAAGTGCTCCATCTTCACCCACTTACTCTGCAGTCAGAATACCTGGCCACTGTGAGCAAGGCAGTGAGCTATGATTTTTGAAGACATGCTGGAAATTTTCTTCCCGTCTCCTGTTTTCTCCTCCCCCCCAACATATGACCAGAGGAGGAGTGTCCTTGATGCACAATGCCTCCAAGGGCTGCTTTTGTGGTGCTTCAGCCTGTGCCGCTTGTCTTGCTCAGGGCTGTGCCTGAAGACACAGACTAGCTCAGAGGGCTAGCAACAAACATGTCAGCGTTGTAAACAGGCATAAGAACATTAAACTAACTGAAAGAACCATGCTGGCCTCACTGTCTGAGCTGAAGGAAATATGAAGTATGCATAAAAGTTAATTTAGTTTGCAAAAATTGTTTTAATGTCACAAGATATTGGTAGGCACCATGGTCGCCACACAGGGAAAGTGTTTTAAATATGATTTTCATCTTTATGATGTCCTTTTAAACCCTYATATATGGACTCCGCTTGCATTGTTTCCAATCATTTTGGTTCTCAGGAAAAGCTCTTCAAAGAAAGATATGACTATAAATAAAGTGTGGGAACACGCAATTCCCAACAGGCTTAAAACTATTTTTCTCTGTGTGTCCCCCACCCCAAATCTCTTCAGATTATGTGTAGCACAAATGGAATGCATAGTGTCTCGTGGCATGAATTCTCATTTGATTTAAATAGCTAACACCTGCATATTTTGGCCAATAAAATAAAAAGAATGTGAAAAGCTGTAGGTTTTTTTGTGACACTAGTATTTTCTAAGATGTGTGTAAGCTTGTCTTATCCTGAAACCATATATGCCTGTGCTTACAGRTGTTGTCGCCACAGACTACATTTACATGAGGATCAGTTACATGAGCTGTTACCCCACTGTGTCCTTGCAGGACTGTATCCAACAAATCTTGAAGAGAGGAAAACTGTGGAAAAAAGCTCAGTGCAAAACATATTGGAGCATTAAAACACTGCACTGAATAGCAACTGATCATAATTTTCTTGATGTGGTTCAATCTGCCCATTCTGTACATTTTAAACAATTTACCTCATCTCTCGTGTTTTTTAAGAAGGAAAGGAAAAGAGAGGCTTATCAAGGGCACTTTGTATTTGTATTTCCCGTCACTGCTACAGGCTCTAACATAACTGGCATCACACTGAAACATTGACACAGGACGCAACCTGCCACATAACGAGGATGCCTCTCTTTTGTTTCCAATCCTTTTCAGAACGCCACGAGACAGATGCATTTCCAACACATGTGCAGGCTGTGTGGCACGCCARCAAACAAACAACTTCTGCACAGTTTGGGTTTTCATTATTGAAGCATTTATTTTGGTTTCCATTTTGAAATGTATTTCTTTCTCAGCCTATGTCAGTCACCATCACAACTGACAGGTGCATGTGGCATATGCCAACTTTGTGCTCTGCCTAAGGTCACTCTTCGTAAGCGCTCTACTTTTGCCAAACTATCTTATCTCTTAGCATCCTTCCTGGGACAGGTGTACAGCCTCCAGTAGCATTTGAGTGTTTTGGATATGTGTGAGCATGAACTGTTTAAAGTCTATAGATTCCTTTAATTAGAATTAGATAATTAGATATACCAAAGAAACTGAAGTACAACAGGACTACAGGTGAAATAAAGAGGTAAAGAGACTACAATAGGCATGAATGTGTGTGACAGGTGGGGTGCTCTGAAGGTTCAAATGGGAGAATGGGGAATGTGCTCTCTATAAATGAGATAAGTAATTCAAAATTTGCCTACCTATTTTAGCTTCTGCTGCATATAAATGACTATATATTATTCATAATATTTCCTTCGTTATGATTTGATCTTCCCACTCAACTCTTAATAAGTCTTGGTTTTAATTAGGCCACCTGCAACTTGTAATGTAATGGAGGCACAACTTTAATACTATGAATTCAAAACAGTAAGCGCAGCCTCACATGAAGAAACTTATAATGAAAAATAATTTGACATTATTGTTTGAAGCTTTGCATTTCTGTAATGTGATAAGTGAGAATAATTTCCTCTTGCTGTAATTCTTATAGGACACAATGTTCATTTAATACAGAATTTAATAGAACAGAAAGTGCTCATGCAATGGGAAAAGATTAGAAAAAGAGGTATGCAGCACGCATTTCAATGCAACCTTTCCCACACATCTATTTTAGCTATTGCAGACCACCTGTTAACTAAATGCCTCATGTGACTAAACACGAGTATCATGTACCAGTTGTGGCTGTGCCACTTTGGATACTAAGAAAGAGTGACACTTGTCATTCACATCATTGGCTTGGCAGAAGATAGCAATCCAATTTTCTCATAGTTGGTATGTATCACTATGAAAGGGTATGCTGCTGAATTGACATTTGTTATTTAAAGGCACAATAGTTATTACATTTCTTGTTAAAACATGCAGGGGGTACCCTAATGATGTACAAGTAAAGCCTAAGCAGCACATTGGGATTCATAATGATTCACCACAAACAAGCATGCTTCAAAAATAAGGAATCTGTTTGCAAAGGCACTTCATGCAAACTAAGGCTAGTGAGCTCAGTCCACATGCCGAAGTAATTTTGTTACAGTTGAATAAACAAGGATCCAGACATGAATAACAAGAATTCATGAATAATAACAATTCATGAAGAGTATTAATTAACCATTCATCCACAAGTTGATAAAATGTAGCTAGAGCTCTAAATTGCAATTTATATTTCTGAAAATATAGAATTTGGCAAAAACATTTAATGATCCACTGGACTTTACATTTTGAATTGACTTTTTCTAAAGGACAAAGTCTTTATAATTCCCTGGTTTACTCATAAAAGAGTTATATTTAAAAAGTTATAAGAACATGCTATGTAATAAATGCATTTGTTATAGTTTATTTAATAACAATTTTTTAATGTAAGAATTAAATTTGGGAACATGCAAACATGAAACAAGTCATGACTATGTGATAATACCAGTTTTTGTGAGTTCATGCTAACTGGATTGAATAAGCAGAAATGTTTTATCTGAGACAAGCCTTTTTCAGTAGTAAGTTCCATTGCTGACAGATTTTATTTAGTTTCCAAAGCTAAGTTTCCTACTTCCATATCACATCATTGCATGAAACTGTGGCAATTAATTTTGAAATTTTCCTTCTGCCATTTTTTAATTACATGAAACAGAACTATCAATATGCTACCTATCACTCAATAATTAGAACTGTTAATGGTTTTAAGTTTGTTTGTGAAATTACTGTGTGATTACTTCTCACTCTAGCAGAAGAATGTAAATACATTCTACTATGAGTCTGCAGCAAGTCAGAAACTTTGACACAACACTGTGCAGCTATTGCAAGGCTTGAAAATATATGAAATCTTTTTCTTTACCACTGTGCCTGAAAATTGTTTCTACAGTTAAGATTTTGGCTGAGCATTGCATGATTTCCCTCCCACTCATGCCTTTCCCCAGTCCAGAATCGCTGCATTTCCTGACTGTTCCTCCTTTAAATCCATTACAAGTTCAATAAAAGTCTGTGAGACATTGCTTCAAGCCCTTCAAATATGCTTCAAGATGTGCCAAAGTTTGCCTAGACTTGGCACGTCAGAGCATCCTTACTGCCTCATGAATTGAAAAACCCAGTTCAAAAGTCCCACAGAGACCTATTATCTGTGGATCACTGACACAATAAACCAGAATAGCTTTCAAGGAGCCATTCGGGTCAGCGGTGTCGCTTTGTACACAGTACCTGGGGAATCTTTAATCCATCACTCATTGACACAATTCAGAACCATTCCAGACTATTCAGGCTTTGCTTAGGGAGCATTGAGGCAATAAATCTTTACAACCTCCTAAATTCAGCCTCCTAAAAATCCTTATTGAAGTTTCCGGCTAAAATTATTGATGAGTCTGTGGATGACCAGTTTTCTGTGTGAAGCAACTTGTTGTTTTAAAGCATGTGCCTGCCACAACATAACCCTGTACACCACTCTGGCACCACCTGGAGACCAAGAACCGTGTCGCCTTCCAGGAGTAACTAAAAGATGTCCAAGGATTTTGTGTCCCTTATTTGCTCCCACAAGAGCACTAAGGATACTGCCATAAATAACCTGCCAGGGCTCAGGAGCACCAACAGGCTATCATTGACCTGACCAGCCTTTAACCATCTTTCTCCATAGTTGCGACTTTCATTCAACTCCTGCTCAGATTTTGGCTGACACACAGCTCATGCAAAGGCCTGATGTGTGCTGTGAGCAGTGCCATTACGTCAAAGCAAGGGCAACACATAGGCAGGACACGGTGGCCAGAAAGGGCTAAAGGTCATTATGCAGCCACTGCCACCTGCAGCTTGCTGTGTCCTGCAGCCACAATCCTTGCATACTGATTGGCTGGCAGTTTTCTTCAGAATCTGCTAACTCACAGAAATGGGATAGACCAAACTTCCAAGCTGGAAGGTATAGATATGTCAGCTTACCCAAAAAGTTTTTGAAGCGGATCCAACAGCAGCTGGACTGCTGAGGCTTTCGTGCTTCCTGGTGTGATACAGTGGACGCCCGCACCGTGACGGAGGAGGAAGGATGAGCACTCTCACCATTGGCTAGGTAACTGTTTTGCTCATAGGTGCACAAGTTTGGGCCTTTGGGCCTTTCCACCTTTGGGCCCAACACTGCTTAATATCTTCATAAGTGATCTGGATAATGGGATCAAGTGTAACCCTGATGAAGTTTGCTGATGATACCAAACTGAGTGGGGAAGTGGACACTTCGGAAGGGAGAGACACCCTGCAGGAAGACCTGGATAGGCTGGAAGAGTGGGCTAACAAGAACCTTATGAAGTTCAACAAGGACAAGTGTAAGGTCTTGCACCTGGGAAAACATAATCCTGGAGTGCAGCACAGGCTGGGATCTACCCGGCTGGGGAGCAGCTCTGTGGAAAGGGACCTGGGGGTCCTGGTGGACAACAAGCTCAATATGAGTGAACAGTGTGCTGCTGCAGCAAGGAAAGCCAATAGGATGCTGGGTTGCATCAACAAGGGCATCACCAACAGACACAAAGAAGTCATTATCCCACTCTACTCAGCGCTTGTCAGGCCACACCTGGAATACTGTGTTCGGTTTTGGTCCCTGCTATACAAAAAAGATGTGGACAGGCTGCAGAGGGTCCAGAGAAGGGCCACAAAGATAATCAAAGGACTGGGAAGCCTGCCATATGAGGAAAGGCTGAGAGAACTGGGTTTGTTCAGCCTTGAGAAAAGAAGGCTTAGGGGAGACCTTATCACCATCTTCCAGTATTTAAAGGGTGGGTACAAAGAAGATGGAGACTCCCTTTTTAAAAGGAGTCACATGGAAAAGACGAGGGGTAGTGGGTATAAGCTACTGCTGTGGAGATTCTGATTGGACACAAGAGGAAAATTTTTCACAATGAGAACAATCAGCCATTAGAATAATCTCCCCAGGGAAGTGGTGGATTCCCCAACACTGGACACTTTTAAGATTCAGCTCGACAGGGTGCTGGGCCATCTTGCCTAGACGGTGCTTTTGCCAAGAAAGATTGGACCAGATGATCCTTGAGGTCCCTTCCAACCTGGTATTCTATGATTCTATGATTGAAGTTACACATTAGGAGTTATGAATTGCAGGCTATGAATTGGAGAACTTGTGAGTTAGAAACTTCATGAATTAAGTGATGAATTAGTGAATTCACATGTTAGACTAGTCTGTACAAAGGGGATTSAGCCCTTGTTTGTTGTGTTTGTTTGTTTTCTCTCCTAATGAGCTCATAACATAAAGTTTCATTTACAGAGTATGTTGTCCTGTAAATTTGAGAGATCCAAATGGGCCGTGACAGTAGTCCTCCTCCAGGGTTTAACTGCCCATGCTCAAGGTCTGCACTGATCTGGTCCAGCTACGTAACCTGGGATCTGACTTCACGGACAACAGCCAAGTTGTGAAAAAGGGCTGTGAAAAACCTCCTCTGGGGCCTCCCCCAAGGTGGGACCTGCACTGAGCCCAGGCCCGCTCCTTTGGGACTTGTTGGAGGCACCTTGCAGCTCTGCCTGTGTCCAGCCTTGTGCGCTGATGGTCTTGCTCCTGACCCTGACTTGTCTCCTGGGCTTCCCAGCGGGGCCTCAGACCTGCCTTGTGGCTACAGCTCCATGGGGCACTGGGCTGCCCCAATCACATCCCCGGCTCAGCCCCACTCACCCACCAGCCCCCTTCTGCCCAGCCCTGGCATAACCCATATCAGGAATATTTGCAAGGTCCTCGGGAAAGGCTGAACGGTTGGGGTTAGGCGGGAGTGTTGTCAGGAGGGACATGACTCCTTCCACGGTCATTTTCCCTGTGATGCCGGGCAAAGGCAGCATCTTCCTCATGTCACATGCTAATCTGTTGTGAAGGGGTTGTGACAAAATACAAGAGCCTTGGGAAAGGTCTAAACACAGATGAAAAAGCTAATCCTATCCATAATAGGGTAYAGCAGAGAGAGAGAGAGGATAGCGAGTCGATTTGCTAAATACCCTAAATGTCTGCATACCTTTGCCAGAATTGTGAAGCTAAATAAGAAGAGATGGAAATCTTACTACATGATTAAGGACGTGACTGAATAGTCATAGCATATATTTTGTGGAAAACCTCACATGACTCACTTGTCAATATTAAAGGATATAGCTTTTTCACTAAGAGCAGGCAAATAAAAAGTTGTTACCCTGTATACTCAGCACCAAGTTAGCAGCTTGGAGACCCAGAATATGGAGAAAGTTGAGCCAATTGAAGGAAGGTTTATTCAAGGTTAAGRAAATAAAAAAGCACAGGTACAGTCATGGGGAACAGTTGATTACAGATAAGGAAGATTACGCTAAGGGAGTTTTTTATCTGCAGGAGGTAGAAGTATGGGACCTTTAGGCAATGGGAAATCTCAGCCTGCTGAATGTCTAGGGAAAGCAATCTAGCAGGACAGACTTGTCATACTCAAGTTAGGGAAATATGGTCTTGCTCTGTCTCCTACTGCATGATGCAAAACTGGTTGGACAACCCGAGGCTAGTTAGCAGCTGACAGTAGATAGCTGTCAAAAATAGATGGATGTATTGAAGTTCCACTGTAGTCTGTCCTGGCTTTAGTACTAACCAACATTTTCATTAAGAGTCTGAAGATTAAATAGAAAGGCTTCTTATGCTCTTTTTATTGCATTATTACAATTATTATATTTGTGAAAGACAAAACTAAAAGGGGCTGCAAATATCTTGGCTAACATCGTTAGAGTTCAAATATTCTTAACAAACAAGAAATGATCTACTGAAGAACAGGAAACAATTCAACATGAATAAATGCAGGTTCCTATTCTTAGCAACAATTGACTGCACAAATACAGGATGTACAACATCTGATTTAAGTAGCAGTTCTTCAAAAATTGATTTTAGGGATTACAGTGGATCACAAACTGAACATGAGTGAATAATGTCCTACTCCCAAGAAACAGACAACCAGCCATGGTAGGATTTATAATTAGGAATATGTGAAGACAAGTGAAATAGTCCCCTTGCTCTGTCTAGCATGGATTAGGTTTCACCTGGAATATGGGATCCATTTCTGGGCACAGAATTTCAAGAAAGTTGTAGCAATCTAAGCATAAAACATAAGGTATCAAGAAAAACGGAAAACKGTGGTTATTTAATCAAATAAGATATGACTAATTTGGAAACATGATAACAGTCTTCATGTACTTTGAGAGATGCTGCAGAAAGGAATGAAATACTCTTTTCTCTGTTCATGTTGCACAGGACAAGAAGTAAACRGCTTAAGTTGCAGCAGTAAATATTCATGGTAGACACTGGGAAAATCTTACTAACAGTGGAGGAGCAAAGCCCTTGAACAGGTTGCATGGGGATGTTCTGAAATCCTCTATATTGGAAGTATATCAAAAAGGGTTATATACATGCTTCTGTCAGAAAAGATACGACATAAGTTACAGAACCCATCTTGGAAGTGTCAGGTCATTCTAGCCTTTTCCTACTATTAGAAATAAAGTACCACAATGCTGCAGGGAAAAATTATTTTTTTAATTATTCTTTTTCTCGTTGTATCTCTTTATTTGGATTAGAAAAGCAGCATTCGTCRTTATGATGTTTGTTCACTTTTCATCCATTTATGATCTTTTTCCAGAGTCTATTTCTTCCTTTAATGAAGCTGGTTTTTTTTTTTAAATTGTTACATAGTCAAAACATTATCATACAGATAATATAACTGATAGTTAAGTAAGCTATATCTTTACATGCAACAGGAAGAATTTAAAADAAATTAATAAGCATGTATCAGATTCAATATTTAATCTCCCAACAAGACCACAAGTATATTTTATATTCTTGTAGTCTTAAAGCTGTATATCAACATTATTAGGTTATATATTGTGTATATTCTCAGTATGGTTTCCTCAGCAACTATATTTTGGGTAGCTTTGCTATGGCAACCAAAGATGATTGCTTATTTCACTGTTTCAATTAATAATCCATGGCCTGAACCATAAAAGCAATAGTTAGATAATACATCTACGAAAGGCTAAATAAACATATGTTACACAAGTGCAAGTCTTCTGTAAGAGTTATTTCTCTAGTGTAGGAATAATACATAAGTACATCACTAATTAGACTCTGTATTTCAGCGCTTAAAATAGAAACACTGGGCTCAATTCTAGCCTTATATAGAGGAGAGCACAATAGTGGGTTTTGCAACATATGTGACAATCATCTATTATGTGAGAATCACATTATGTCAGAACCAACTCCTTATTTATGAAGGCAGGAGAATGAATTTCCCAGTATGCCCTTCTGCCCCAGTCCTGCCCTCAATTACATGGGAACAAATCTATTAAGTCAAAGGAGTCTCTCTGTAAAGCTGAAAGAGAATTGGGCCTTTGTCAGTTTTGTTTGCAGAATTTCTAACCACACTTAGCTGATCCACTGCTTTTGTTATATAATGGGCAATGTATGTTTCTGTAAGACTTCATAAAACTGGTGACAAAATATTCTCAACCAAAAGCATTTCAGATTTCAGGACAGTAAGTGCAAAAGCTGAACACCTCTCTAAGTGAACATGATTTTCTGTCTTTCGTTTGGACGTATATAAAGAGTATCCAGATGATCTTAACCTTTTTGCAATTTCCACTTACATAAGAATTATTATTTTTTTTGCAGCTCTCCACATTTCAGCACTTTGTCATCTGACTATGAAGTGGCTCCCAGATTTAATTATAAATACAAGTCTAGAAGCCTGGTTTATGTTAGTCTGGATTTGAACATTGCTTTCATAAGCCATGTCTACACAATTTTTTCTCATATCAGCAATGCCCTTACATTGCATGCAGGTCAAATCACCCACTCTTTAGAAGTACATGGTCAACCTATGTAAATTAACTTATGCAACGTCTGCAAATTAAAACATGATAAATTTTGAGACTTGTGCAAGTCTTAATATATGGTCTTACTATAATAATTCTATCATCCTTTAGTATATATTATGTTATGTCATAACTGCGTACTTGGTGAACGGGTAGCAAATGCATGCAATGCATAATGTCATTGCAYGCAGAGAACTAGGTTCTGCAGGCAGTACCCCATGGTAGACCATGGAAATCCAATGGAAAAACACAAGAATCTACGCAACTATATATACTTTTTTTTTTAGGTCTTGGCCCCATTGGCCCCACAAGAATATCTTTCCTACCTCAAAACATTTAAGATTTTGAGCTATACATGTGGTACAGCAGTTTCTGAAGGTGTGATGTGATTACATAAATAGCTATATTATTCTCCATGTCAATTGGACTGTTCAACTCTCCCAACTCAGTTAGATAGGAATCCATGATCAACAAAATCACCCCTCTCCACATAAAGCAGGGTTCCACAGTTTTAATGATCTTTGATCCTCAGATCCTAACGGAAATAATTCCGTTATTCCATTTATTTGGAAAACTGAATAATCCTAAAACAGCCACTCCCACCTAATCTTTTCTTTTTTTATAGCAACTTTGCCAGCTGATGCACTTTTCTACAATTACTCCATCTCTTTTTAAAGAAGGTCAGACAAAAGCCATCATTTTCTGAAGAGAACACAGGGATTTCTGAAGAGAACATTACCTCCTGAGTAATCTAAACGAAGGTGGAAATACAAATCAAAATCCTCATGTGCAGGTGCAGAAGTACCAATTGAATTTTCAAAATGCAACACCTATCTATACATTCCATGAATGAATATAGAATCACTGGTTCAYAGCACCATCACATTCAATGTCAAGATGACCTTATTGCTTATCATCAAATTTTCCAAGTGCTCTAAAGTCCAYATGCTGACCTAGATTGCCCTGAAAATCTCCAGACCTTAAGACAAGAATATCTGAGCAAGGCACAATGCAAATACCACACTAAAAAAAAAAACAACAAACAAACCACATTCATTGTTCTTTCCTCCATACCCCAAGAAACTATGGCTGTAATATGTCTTAAACTAGTATGTTGACGTTYTTCAGGAAAACAGTCCTTACAATTTTTTTCATGGTGAAAGTCTGAATATCTGCAAACTCCAGGTAAAGCTGATAAATAAGAGTTTTCCATGAGCAAAGGGCTGTTTTAAAGGTAGCCTGCTGATGCTATAGCAGTGTGACTTCCTTTAATGTGCATTATTCACAGAGTACCTGTCATATCCTATGAGTCTGGATCCCCAAAAGCCTGTTCACTAGGAGCATGTTATTTCCATCTGTACTCTACAGCAGTAAATTTCTCCCAAGACTAAAACTTCTGATTTAAGAGATGATGGGTAAGATTCATTTGCCCTAACTTAAGACGTTTAAAAATTTGGACATTAAAATTTGAGTTACTCACCCAATGACCAGTGGAGAGAAAAAGACATTAAAAAAGACATTTTCTAGTACCCCGAGAAAGGTGTCTGAAAGAGGTTAACTTCTAGAGATGCTTATTTCCTCACTTGTGAGTAACTGATGACAAAGTCAAGCTGATGCATGATTGTGGAACTGGCGGGGGCAGGAGGAAGAGGAAGACACAGGACAGAGGAAGGTGGAAGAAACCAGAAGTGGGAGCAGCCCTTATGTAAGAAGTTATGCCCAGCTGGACAAAACTGAAGTGTTGTCAAGTGAGATGCAGCCACAATAGATCTGGAGGCTCCTGCCTTAAAGAAACAATATCAACCAGCGAATTTCCTTGTTCAGATACCATTCTTCATAGAACAGCGCTCCAAGATTAGAACTTCTCCTGGATGCCAGTGTTACATCCTGGGTTTTGCAGATACCAGCACAACAGTAGATACTGTTTTATACTTAAATTGTTTAATTTTATTTTCATGGCATCTTCCTTGGGATTTTACCAAGAAAATTTTCCTTCTATTTCAAGATGAAGATGCTTCCACTTTTACTTTGTAAATGCATTTCATCTTTCTTAATAAAAAACCCTTACCAAATTGTAAATGGTTGATTTCACTGAAATTTCTGGACAGAATTACAATTAAATCACTGAAGACAAAAACAAAAGGAAACTCTTCCAACAAATTTCATAGCAGAATCACTAAAGAGAAAGTAAAGGAATAGGAAGCATTTTGGCAACAAATATAGCTGATTAAGACCTCCTACACATATTGGTTACCTTAATTTGAAATTAATTTTAACACTTTTAGATATTTCAGCAGTAAATATTGCCGATTCTAATTTTATTTTTCACRTTAAATAGTGTAATTCTGGCTTCTAGAATCACTTCCAAGAGGAACACATAACTGTAAATGTGGCATAATGCACGTATTTGTGTTGGTTTTCACACTCTAATAATTATCAAGCAACTTGCCAATGTTAAGCTTAATTCTTGCCAAAAGCCCTGTTCTTGCAGTAATCAATCAACACTTGCTCAACAGTAGTTTAAGTTCCACAGAAACATTCAAAATATGCCACAAAGTATAGAATTACTTGTGAGGAAAACGGTGCAGACCCTGTTTTCATAGCTAACTGCATGATTCCTTTCCTGTTATGACCTCATTAAATATGATAATGGTAAAAATACTGCTTTGAATTCTGCATTTAGCAAAAAAATATTTTAAAGTGTAATAGGTGGTAAGCAGGCAATTAAGCCTTTGAAATCAATTCCCTCACAGGGAGGAGGTAAAAACAAGGGTGAAGATCAGCAAATGCTTTCCAGGCAACAAAAGAAATGTTGCCAGCTGAACAATGACCTCTTTCGGGCTATAGAGATTTGGACTTACCAAAGGTAAAAGATCTGGCTTAGAGAGAAAATGCTGAGGAAGAAGCTACAAAAAAGGAGGTCATGGACTTCCAAATTAATTATTGGAYAAAAGAGTACTGAGCTGAACGTTGAGGAGTGTAGCTTCAAATAGAGATCCTATAGCGAGGAGCTTGGACTAAGACATTTATGGTCTTGATACAAAATGCCAGTGCATGTTGTTTCTTGAGAATTACAAAGAAGGATAAGAATTTGAGATTGGCTTATGAATAGTGGGAATTTCTTCCTGATGATACATAAATATATAAAACCCACCAATTAAATGTTGGTATATCAACAATTATGATCCTGGGGAAAAAATAAATATAAGAAATAAATATAGGCTAGGAGGGGTTTTTTGTGATCTTATTGCCAGCTAATGAACCACCACTAGGAAATTCAGAAAAGCTGACGTAACTTCTGTAGGAGCTTATTTAAATGTGTTGATGATTTCCAGCTTATGCAGAGAAGCGACAGCTTGCTAGTATTCAGAACTGGCTGAGCTTAATAAGCAAAACTTAAATTAAGCAAGAACAAGGTAGTTTCTATTCAATTTACTTGGCAGCATGCAACGCAAGGAGTACAATGGAGAAGTTCTCAAACAAATCCTAAAAAATAGGGTAAACATGAATATTCAAAAGCATATGTATCCAAATTTCAGAGAATGAAGGAGAACAGGAAAGGAAACGCAGAAAGTTCCAGCAAGTTCAAGAGTTACCTCAATCTGGTCTGAAATGGACACAGTTGCCCCAAAGACTCAAGGCAGTAGGAGAAAATAAACAAACTTTAAAACTTTTTCAGCTTCTAACAGAGCACACCGATAGCAGTATCTATGTCAGAATTGCACATCTGAGGCCCACACCTTCAGCAGCTGTAAATTACTCTGAAAAAATAGCCGTATTACTGCCTCTTTCTGTGTTCTGAATTTAACAGCAACAATGAACAAGACTGAAAGAAGATCTCTGTAATGTTGTGATTGTTGAAATAAAACCTATTTCTTATACTCAGCCTTAAGCTATTACAAGCACAGTGGGAGGAAATCAAGCTGTTCCATTGAGAAACTTGGTATTGAAGATCTGGGATCCCTTCAGTGGGTAGAATGACTCCTATTACAGGGTGAGGTGGCTCCTGGCCATGATGAGCCTCAGCTTCTGCTGCCAAAACATATTTCTAGGAGCAGATTGTCACTTTTATAATCTGCAGCTAAGGTGTGTGCATAAGGCCCTGAGTGACAAGTGCAGATGTATTGGCTTTTCCTAAAACATCTGCAGGTTGTGACTTTTTTGGCAGGGTGTTCAACATGTGGATGCCTACAAACATGTCCACACCTGACAGTGTGAAGCTCTTGGTGTGCCTTGCTGCTTTAACTGCTTCTTCTAGCATCAAATTCGAGTCAAGCTGCAGCCTCGCTGACATGCAGTGGTCCTTATRTCACATACAATGTGAACCCATACCATTTTGTACAAAACTCCTTAGCAAACCCAGTGTTGCATACAGGTGCGAACAACTGTACCAGAATTTCTCAAAGATTCACCATCCCCTGTGAATTAAGAGGAAAATTTTTCTCTCTCATAAAAGACATTTCTGAAGGAAATAAAATATTTATCCATCTTACTGCAAGAGTGTTATATGCTCTTACTGCATCACTCCAGAAGTTAAAGGACAGCATGATATCTTAAACCATGTCAGATCAGGAGGGACACAATCTTGTCTTTGAATTTTTTTTAAAGCAAGAAACTTTCCTAATACATCCCCAATACTTCTGCACCCCATCCCCGTCCCCACAGTTAGGTACAGCCACAACCATAGTAAATGTTCTCAGGGGTGGTATCTGGAAAACCAGAGCACTGAGTTTTATGGAGGCTGCTTACACCCAACTGTCTTCATGTTGTGGATCATGAAGACTGTCTTCAGATTGCTCTTACTTGGCCATACTTCCACCATACAGTATTTACTGTGACTGAAGTAAAAAGTGCCTGAACAGGTTTGCTCTCCTCGATAAGTCTTCATTCACGCTCAGCAAGGCACTGACGTGAAGACTAGTACTGCCTGGAAAACCCAGGGAAAGCTTTACACCTCTCCTTCCCTCACATGGGGGCTTACACCCTGACACTTTCTGTCACCGATGTCCCCAGCCCGTACTGCCCGTACCGCCTCCTCAAGCCCTCCCTGGCATGATGGGATGGACACAGGCAGGGTCTGAGGAAGTCAGTCCCTCCACCAGGCAGAAAAATAAAGCCAAATTAACATATTTGCAAGAGTAAAGCCAACACAAGAGGGAAGAGAATCAGGCCTAGATTTGTGCTTATCCACTTGTCTAAAGACATATATTAGAAAATGGTTTTATGGCACTTTGAGAATAGCAAATGCAAACTTCTACAGAAGTACAAAATATTATTATATAATTATTACTGTATTCTTTGAAAAGCAACATGAAAAATGTCACTTCTAATATCCTCCAAGAGGCCCTACTTCTCAGAAAAATATCTTATTTAAGGTAGCAGCAATGAAAACATGCTCAGAGCATCCCCCCTGTGACAGACCTGCTAATGGACATACAAAAGAAGTGATGTTGCCTTTGCAGGGAGATAGCCATGACAGATTAACTTCAGGAGATGTCTCTGCAGTTGCTGATGCAAGAGACCTACCTGCAAACCTTCTAACAAGGAAATACACAGGAAGTGCAAATCCAAATTATTCAGAGTCTGCATTTGTTTTACCGGAACCGAATTAGAACAGAGGTAAAAGCATCCCACCAACACATGGCTATTTARTGTGTAGTGATACCTTTGACATGCAATTTGTCTTTCAAGAGGGGGAAACCACCGTCTGCATTTTAAAACTGTTGAAAAGATTATCCAGGCTGACATACCTTTGTGTTTCCTCTCTGATCTGAGGTAGCGGAGTCGACAGTAATGTTCCTCGGTGTCACAATCAGGCTGCAATCACCAAGCTGCCCACTTCCAGAGGCAAAAATTTACCATGTTGACATATTCTTACTGGCAGTGTAGCTGTTTCATCTCACGCAGAAGGAACATACTGCCGTGTTAGGTTTTGACAGGTCTCCAGAAAAAAAAATGCACTTAGCTGGCAACTTCTATGCAGAGAAACTGCAATATCTAACCCACTTTCATGAAGACCAACAGAAACATTTTCATTATTATTGACAATATAATCAGCACGATATGGATTTTCATTATAGCATTTTCTT
Source organism: Phoebastria nigripes (assembly GCA_035582835.1). NCBI lineage: Eukaryota > Metazoa > Chordata > Aves > Procellariiformes > Diomedeidae > Phoebastria > Phoebastria nigripes. The sequence goes on from JAYKAV010000156.1 coordinate 67,793, forward strand.
GTTAGTAGGTTTTTAGAGAAGCTTTGAGATTAAAAATATTGTTTTACTAGTATCTAATCTCTACCAAGAAATTAAGGACGTCAGTTCCAAGCTCTAAAGACTAACATTTTCTCACTATCATTAGGTGCTTCCTCTATGCCAGTAGCTGACTGAAAGAAGTTTTGATGCTGTTGCTAACCCTGTAGAAGACGCTGCCATTTGAAATCTGAAGTCTAGCATGTTGCTGTATATGACCCCTTGTTTACCTGAGAGAAGTTAAATAAATTCAACCTCCCTTGTCTTCATTCCGGCATCTGATCAGAATTGCTGCACTGTTAAAAAGCAATGCTCATTTATTGTTAACACAGACATATTCTCTCTTGGAAAAGAAATGCATCCTAGTTCAGCATGGGTTTTATAGTCACCAAACTAAACAGCATGTTGCTGTAATTGGGGGATAAATATTCTGCCCTGCTGCATGCCCTTTTCTCACTTTGTTGTTTTTCATGATGTTTTTCTCTGGCTCCTGAGCCAATTGTTTGTCCTGAGATATCCTTGGTGTGATCTCTAACAGTATTCGCTCCATGCTTTACTGTACTGCCTGCGCTCTGCTTTTGGTTCCTGAATAAGCCTGACTCCTGGGGGTTGTAGCTGAAAGAACATATTGGTTATAAAGAATAATAATAACACATGAACCACATTAAAAATGGTGAACAAACATTACTAATTAATTATCCAAAGCAATTGGAAGGGCTTATAGATAAATGTTTTGTATAGTAGCTAGGCATAGTTATCATCGCTTTACAGTGGAGAAGCAAGAACAGCATTGAGGATACAGGGATCAGCCCCAGCAYATCTAAAAACTTGATGGTGGTGCCAGGATCAGAATTGCCCCAGAGCCAGCCTGCAAGGCAAGAATGAGGTGTATATTTGCAGTGACTGAGGAGTATTGGACCACTCAAAGATCTCAACATAGTGGGGTGAGATTGGACTCATTGAAATAACCATGTTAAGCTGGTAGCACCCACGCAGCTTTTTTCTTACATTAAAAATCCCCATTCAAATCATGGTGGATGAATCTTTCCCATCAATAATGTTTTCTACTTAATGCTGTTCTTACCATGCAGGCTCATAATTCCAGTAGGATAGAACTGAATCTGTGGTACTTTTGCAAGATTATGTACAAAGATAATCTTCATTTTTAGAACCACCCATACCAAGGAGAAACATTACATCTACATTATACTGCCAGCTAGAGCAGCTAGGCCTTGGTACACTTCACACCAGATAAAGAACCCAGGATGGGTTTGCCATGCCCCAGAATGAGAGCAGAAGAGCCTGTGGTAGGACAGAGATGAGAGTATGTGGGTTTGCTAACCAGGAAAGAAAACTCTTATTAATCTCTGTTTGGGCCCTGCACTATCATAAACCTTCAAGTCATCCTGACAAAGCAGTGAAGAGAAGGGAAATTAATGATTTGTGATTCTAAATTGCAGTTTCTTAGCTTGTAAACGCTGCCTGGCATGTTCATGGGAACCAAAGGAAGTTTGGAGTCAGATACAAAAAAAAAAAAAAAATCTTTAAGTTCTGCAGCCCAGAGCACTGCAGCGTTTTTTAACCACTTGGAATCCAAACTGCTGAATCAATCCCCTAGGCTTCCTCCACAGAGAGCAGGGAGACCTACAGCCCAAGGACAGGGCTCTTCATAGGAAGCTGCCTGAGGAAGGACTAGCCCAGTGCCAGCCCTCCAGAAAAATCTGCGGACGGGCACGTTTCAACCCCTGTTCCTGCCCATGAATTAAGCACTTCTGTGCTAGAGGAAAGTGCTTCCCCACACCATACAGAGATCTGCAGTCCTGCACCTTTTCACATGGCCTGTGTTTAATTTGTTGTAATACATAAACATGTTCTTGTGTGGGTGCCAGCTCCAGACCCACTTCAGAGCAAGCGCTGCCTGCAGAAGCTGGACGAGAGCAGTGAAGGCAGCCTAGCCATCCCAGATCAGCGCTGCGCCAGGACTACATAGGCAAAAACCGGAGCRTGGTGTGGGGTGGTGGTCGTGTACACAGGTTTCAGCCTTCCCTTAAAAACTAGATGTGGGGGAAAGCCAGATATGGGCAAAAGATAGTTTGAGAAATACTACCTTAATACAATTCAAATATAACCCCCCATTGAACTACACTTCACATCCTAGGACTCTCATATATGCTTTCAAAAAATAGTCTGTAGCAAATTTAAATTGCAAATGAAGCTAACTCTAATCTTAGCTACCTTAAATACCTTACTACACGGATCCTTCAGGGTGACAGATGACTAGATTTAGATTTCTTTCAAGTTAGTCTCATGACAATCATTTGTGAGATAATACAATCTCTGTTTTTCTGCCACTCCGAGGTAGGCTTTGGCTGTTCGATACACACTAAGGACACCTTTGTTCCAGCTCCTTGATACCCTGCCCAAAGGAAAGCTCAGCTACCCCTTCGTTCTTAGTCCAGGGTCTGTGTAAACCTCTGCCTGTCAACAAAAAAACCCCTTCTAATCACCAACATGGTGCAAACTATTGCTGAGCATATAGCAACTACATCATCCACCTGGACAATTACAGCATTTCTAATGTCTAAACCTTTCTGGCAGAGCGCTTTGAGATTTCTAACACAGGGAAAATACTGTCTAAAACTAAAATCTATTGCATGTTATTTATTGGTTAATCACCAAACAATAAAGTTCTTGGGACAATTTCTCAGTAAAACTATGTTAAACTYAATTGAAACAATTTAGGGAAAGAGATAATGCTCTGTGCTCTAATAGTTTTTTATTTGAGTGTTTACTATTGCTAAATTCTGTGTGGACATGTAATTTGAAGTGACGTATTTCAAGCCCACAAATCTCATGCCAACATTGCTAGGAAAAAATGTCTGCTATTATTCCACATCTCGGTAGCTGCAGTGGGATTAAATCAAGGAGCAGAGTTCTAAATTGAACCATTACTATTCTCATTGATGTAAATAATACAGTACTTCAAAACTAAACCCACGCAGGGAAAAGTCAAAACCTGATTGTTTTTAGTTTTGCTAGATCACATCATAAAAAACTCTTATATCAATGTCAACATCTAGAAATTCAGAGTGAAGACATCTTTTGCTTTTAAATAGTCTGACAGAAAAACTGATATTCATATTCTTAAAGTAGAATTAATGACCTATGCACAAAACCCAGTATTGTTTCCATACATTAGAAATAAATCTGAACTGATGAGTACCTCTAAATAAAATATCCACAGCTATGTTGTCACAAGGGACATTTCTAAGAGGACATGAGACTGCTGCCTTAGGAAGATTGTCATAAGAGTAAATTACTTTTATACCATTTCCTACTCCTTCTACAGGTTTTGTCGGGAGAATGAATATATCTTACACTGCATTCTGTACTTGCTGTAGTCTGTCACAGGAATGAATTATCACCAAATTTTAATGCTTCAATACTGTGCATTTTTATTCTCATTATATTCTCCCTTTTTTCTCAATCTTGTGAGAAAAATTATAATAATAAAGAGAAAATAGCAGAACATTTATCCATTTATCCATTCCCTTGACACCCTTAAGATTGTAACCAGAACAGAAAATTATATGAAAATGATTTGTTCTTACACTAAATATAGACACAAGGAAAGAAATAAGTTTAAAATTAATCAGTTCCCTGAAGAATATGAATCCTTGGTCCATCTACAGTGCCCTAAAATGTACTTCTACACTGAGCATTGTCATCAATTAAAGCTATAGACAGTATTAAACATTGACATCTGCTACTGTGATGTGGACCGCTGTGAAGTAAGACTGCAATTGGACATGATACCCCATTTTGGTACAATGAGGCACAGAGAAAAGAAAGGCAGAACACTAGACCTCTGAAATGTTTTATAAAAGCATAGATGTTAGGAAATCTGAACTCCACAAGTCCTTGTCTCTAAACCAGAGAGGGACACATTTCTGCTACATATGCAGAATCTGTTATATTTCATGCTTTTTGGTCATGTCTTCTTTTAAGACAGAATGAGATACAGGTGCATAAATTGACATTTTCTCAGTACATAACATTTTCATACCAAGGAAGAAAAAAAAAAACAAACAGCTGTTTATGACAGTAACATTTTATAAACACTATCATACTCTTTCTCTCYTCAAATATACATATATGTATATATATTTACTACATATATGTCCATTACTATATCTATATACACACATATATATACAGGGCAATGATATTCCGAGTAACGATAGCTGAACAACTTTTTGCAGGTGAGTTTAGGATGAGCTTGCAGTTAAGTATGCTGTCATAACTGTGTGTTTGCATGTCTTTACACAGGCATAAATGTAAAGAAAATTATTCTGTATGCCTGCAGAGTATGAGTATACACAATAGCAGTGACCATGGTCAAGTTCAAATTGCATCTTTTTCTGACGTGACTAGTTCACCTAATATTCCCAGTGTCAGGTCTGTGCTGTAAGGCACTATACCATCATGTAGTGAATAGCAATTCCTGTCCCAAAGAGATTATAAACTATATCAGTGAGAAATCAGAGAGGAAACTGAGACACAAAGAGGCAAAATGACTTGCCAAGGGCATGGGAAAAAAGTCAGTGATAAAGAACATGATCCAGGTTTCCTGACTGTCATGCCAGTATCCTTTCTCTTTCTAGGAGGCATAACATAGAATCATAGAATCATAGAATGGTTTGGGTTGGAAGGGACCTTTAAAGGTCATCTAGTCCAACCCCCCTGCAATGAGCAGGGACATCTTCAACTAGATCAGGTTGCTCAGAGCCCCCTCCAACCTGACCTTGAATGTTGCCAGGGATGGGGCATCTACCACCTCTCTGGGTAACCTGTTCCAGTGTTTCACCACCCTCACTGTTTAGAAAAATTCTTCCTTATATCTAGTCTAAATCGACCCTCTTTTTAGTTTAAAGCCATTACCCCTTGTCCTGTCACTACAGGCCCTACTAAAAAGTCTGTCCCCATCTTTCTTATAAGCCCCCTTTAAGTACTGAAAGGCTGCAATAAGGTCTCCCCGGAGCCTTCTCCTCTCCAGGCTGAACAAGCCCAACTCTCTCAGTCTTTCCTCATAGGAGAGGTGTTCCATCCCCCTGATCATTTTCGTGGCCGTCTTCTGAACATCTATTCACCAACGTGAAAAGCAAGATAATTTAGTGACTGGAGCTGATGTGAAGATTATTTCTGTGATATGGGTGGAGTGCATCCAAATGCACCTTTAAAAAATACTTTGTAGTTCACAAAGTTCATCTAAAGAAGCCTAAACATTTTACAAAATACAAGTAGCTGCACTTAACTATCTATGAATTCAAATTCAGATTAGAAGCAGTGTGAATTGAGGGGCTGTGAATCACATCATGGGACAGAGAAACTCAGATCCCTTGGGTGATGCTGGGAAGGATGCTACAGCCTGTTTCCCTGGCCTGGTAAATCTGTACATCTGTCCTGCCTCTGCACTCTGCTGGTAATATCACACCTTGTTTTCAAGGACTGTCAGCTACTAATAAAGTATATTCATTCTCTTGCCTGCAGTATCTTCCACTGGATTCTAAGAACATGAAAATGTGTTCTCATAAATGAGAGAATAACTAGTAAACTAGTTCTAGTTATTGTGTTAATAAATTCATATTGATGAGTTCACACTAAAACAAATGCATTCCCTGATTTTAAGGTAACACAATGCATAAATGTGCTAGCTTATCATTTCACTTTGGTCAGATAAACCTTGATTCTCATGGAAGAATCAAAATGAACCTTTGGTTTGAATCTTACTAAGCACAAGGATTTATCACATACCGTATCTGGCATCCTCCCTACCTCCAATGCATTGTTTTTGCTTAAAAAGAAGTTTCTCTTATTGAATTTAGTTTAAAAAGAGAAGTCCCTTCCTGGCACTAAATTATATCATCTAATCCAGAATCTGAATTTAGGAAGGTCATAAGTAATTCACTCATTATTGGTCTGAAATGTACTCTTGTGGGTATACACCAAAAAATCTTCTTGTTGACAAGAAGCAACTAACTACAAGCCTTAGCAGAGTCTTGTAGGAGTTAAAAGTTCACATTATCTGGAAAACTAATAACGAAGTCTGTTAGCCATGTATCTGCATTGTAGGTAAGCTTTAATAATTTAAAAATCAAATAAGAKCTCCATTATCCCCAGAAAGCAAGTAAATGATTTTCATATTAATAATACAGTTATATTGTTATAGTACCATAGTCAAGGTCTTTTTCTAATTATGCACTCAATAACGAAAATAAAGGAAGTATAAATCTATCAGTACTCAGAAAGAAAATGGAATAGTATGCTGAAGGTCCATGGCAGTTGCAAAAGATGTTAGATCTTGTGGACAAGGAAAACATACTTATCCTCAAAGATCATAAATTATGGAAACATGGGTCTCATGGCCTGAAACCATAGAGAAAGTAATCACAGTTATAAGATTCCAGTTCTCTTCTTTGAATTTGTCATGACCAAATGGTAAACGATTTCTTTCAGAAGGAATCCTTTTCCAGCTTTGGTCTGAACCTTGGCAGAACTATTTCTGCCACAATAACTTCTCATGGAATTTCAAGAAATTTTATGTATCAGATGTGTGGGTAATACATGAGAACAGCAGTTCTTGGAAATCTGAATATGAAGGGCAATATGAATGAATGAAATTCAATATCTGAATTAAAAACAGCAAACCTATGGACTTAYGATTTTCAAAAATGGAAGAGCTTAAAGAATAAACCAACACCAATGTGAAGAAACACTTTTGCATTCACCACAAAAAGTAAAAAGGTGACTTAACAACTCCTTCTTAACTCTTAGAAAATGACAAGAGACTTGAAAGAAGTGGCAAGAATAACAAAGGTAAAAACAAATTTGTGCTTGTAAACTGACAAGAATAACTTGAAGTTTATCTAATAGTCAATAACCAGGGATATCAATGTAAGGCTCAGGGAAAACATCTGTAGCAAATACAGTGAAATTCTGTCAGCCTTGATGCGTGGGCAGTACACTGAGTTAAGACATGATGCATATTCTCTACGAATATGAATTTCCCTGTTAGGACTCTGCAAACTGTTTAAATAGCTACCTTTTCTGTACCCTTTAAAGACCCTCTGTGGCTACCACCGTGTAGCCTGAGACAGAACAGGTCAGGGTCTCTTGGAAGCACCTTCCTCTGTTTTTTTGCTGTGCAACCAAGAAAAAGGATCTTTCTATGGATTAGTATTCAGGAGAAATATGCTCTTAGCAGAAAGAGATACAGTGAAATTGTGAGAGCAGAGAGGGATCTTTCAAGTGCACAGTTTGAGCATGCCAGGAGCCTGCCATGCTAAACACACTGTTCTAATACAGAGGGACTTTTGGTATGACTCCTCACTACCTCCCTTCCTGGCTGTGGTGGAAAACTGCTGGTGTCTCCTCCCCCTCAGTTCTCCTCCAGGCTAAACTGTTCACTAGGTCTTCCTGCTTCTCCATAGCCTGATGTCTAGAAAATTTACAGCAGTAAGTCATCATTTTTCCACAATCACTTACTTGACCTCCAGTTTTTGTGCTCTTGGCTGTTACGGTCTGTTTTGGGGGTCAGTTTATCTGGACATCTTCAGTGGGGCACTGTCTTTGCAAGCAGGATATACAAGCTTGAAAGTAAAAAGCAGTTATATTATAATGACTAGCTATTAGGCATTAGTATGCTCACCAGCCCAAAAAGGTCTTTGCAGGCTGGGAGGGCTCATCCTCTGCAGCTGTCTGGAAGGGATCCTAGGTGTTGCTGAGCTGCCATCCCCCACCAGCTCCATCAACACTGATAACAATGATGACTCAATTCAGTGTCTCTAWGATTCCTTGACTAACCCTTGGCCAACCTCCTTGGGTTTTTCCTTTAAGGTTTGTTGTGGTTTAACCTGGCAGGCAGCCAAACACCACACAGCCGCTCGCTCACTCCCCCCTCCCCTCAGTGGGATGGGGGAGAGAATCGAAAAAAAAGAAAAAGTAAAATTTGTGGATTGAGATAAAGACAGTTTAATAAAACAGAAAAGGAAGGGAAAATAATGATGATAATAATAATAATGACAGAMTATACAAAATGAGTGATGCACAATGCAATTGCTCACCACCCGCTGAGCGATACCCAAGCCGCGATYGCTACTTCCTGGACCACGCCTCCTGTTTATATATTGAGCATGATATTACATGGTATGGAATACCCCATTGGCCAGTTGGGCTAGCTGTCCAGGCTATGCTCCCTCCCAGATTCTTGTGCACCTRGCAGAGCATGGGAGGCTGAAAAGTCCTTGACTAGTAGACTASTTAGCAACAACTAAAAACATCAGTGTGTTATCAACATTCTTTTCACACTAAATCCAAAACACAGCACTAGGAAGAAAATTAACTCTATCCCAGCCRAAACCAGGACAGGTTTTACACCTTTCCATGCTGTGTTTTCCTCTTGAATGCTTCAACTGCTAACAATCCTGTCTCAGCAATCCTACTTCTATCTAAAATTTTACCTTTCTGACCTTTCTGCAGAATTTCTCACAGCTCTATCTCAGCAGTATGAGCCAAGATTATGCAGCAGGGCTGTATGACAGCTGGGACTTGGAGCCCGGGACACAGGTGCAGGACCCCTGCATTCATCTGGGTGCACAGGTTGTATAGTCCTTGATATGCTTTGCCAACTTCTGGATCCCAATTCCCACATTCCTAGGAAAAGACTCTCCATCTCTCCCAGAGCTGACATAATAACCTCATGCAGACTGGAACAGAGTGCAGCTCCCTGCCCATTACCAGGTCCAGCTCAGGGTCAATCATCTGAAACGTCAAAGTCCTAACAGATTGGGAATTTTTAGAAAAGGAAAAGTTGGTTTTTTACAAGAACAAAGTGAGATGTACTGCTACTTCTGGGGCTGGGATTGCATCTTTTAAGGCCTGGATTCTTAGCGAGGGAGCTTTGATGTGATATTCAAAGCTTTTTTTTTTACTCACAGCCCATTGTACTAAGGGACCAAAATGCAGCCATAGAGCTAACACGATATGGGAAACATGGCAAGCTTTTAGCAGTATGATACTTCACAGCTGGTGTTTAATACTGCCGTTTGCTTGATCACCTGTGGCAGAACACATCACCAGCCAGATGCTGCCTTCTTCTGCAGGACAGGTAGGACATAGGTGGTCAGCTTTCTCTCTGTCCTACCAGAGATTTATACAGTCCAGGGGTCTTCACATGCATGACCGATTATGTGCTCTTTTCAGTGGTCATGGGAGCTTCATTTTTTCATGCCTGACTGGGAGAGGGGAGTCTACACATTAATCACTGACTTAAGCATTATTTCAGGTACACATGATGGAGAGTTATAATGTTTGTAGTACAGCTGTATCTGCCAGGCTTGGGTACCGTGCTGAAAAAGTGGTTTGAAACAAAAGAWGCACCTAAGCACTTCACTGCTATTATAACCATATTGAGAGAGAGGGAGCGAGCAAGTAATCACTGATCACTCTGGTTACTTCTTGCTCCAGAAGCACATAGTCACCATGAGCCTTTTGACTACCAGCTGTGATAAAATCAGGTCACAGAATTTGGCATCACCATTACCTACAGGTTATAATATCAAGGAGTAGGGCTTATAGCTGGTGAAGAAGGCTTTAAACTAGAGATGCTGGGGGAGGGGAACCTCAAGCCATCCCACTCCTACCAGTTTGATGCCAGGGCCAGCAGTAGATGCCCAGAGCCTGGAGAAGGATCACAGGTCAGCAGGAGAGCACCTGAAGAGCAGCACAAAGGAACTCCAGCCAGTAAGACAGCTTCATCGGGGGCCCAACTTAAATGCCTCTATGCAAACGCACGTAGCATGGGGAATAAACAAGAGGAGTTACAGACATGTGCACACCTGCAGGGCTACGATCTTATTGGCATCACGGAGAYGTGGTGGGATGGCTCCTGTGATTGGAGTGTTGGGATGGAGGGATACAGGCCCTTTAGGAAGGACAGGCAGGGGAGATGAGGAGGGGGTGTTGCCCTCTATGTCAATGACCAGCTGGAGTGCATGGAGCTCCGTCTGGGGATGGATGAGGAGCTGACCRAGAGCTTATGGGTCAGGATTAAAGGGAGGGCAGGGACAGGTGACATTATGGTGGGGGTCTGCTACAGGCTGCCCGACCAGGAAGACCAAGTGGATGAGGCCCTCTATAGACAGATAGGAGCAGCCTCATGTTCACAAGCCCTGGTCCTCATGGGGGACTTCAACCACCCCGATATCTGTTGGAGCGATAACACGGCAGGGCATATGCAATCCGAGAGGTTCCTGGAATGCACCGATGATAACTTCCTTCTCCAAGTGGTAGAGGGGCCAACAAGGAGAGGTGCTATGCTGGACCTTGTTCTCACCAACAAGGAGGGGCTGGTGGGGAATGTGAAGCTCAAGGGCAGCCTGGGCTGCAGGGACCATGAAATGGTGGGGTTCAAGATCCTTAGGGCACCGAGGAGGGCGCACAGCAAGCTCACTACCCTGGACTTCAGCAGAGCAGACTTTGGCCTCTTCAGGGATCTGCTTGGTAAGAGTACCACAGGATAAAGCCTTGGAGGGAAGAGGACCCTGAGAAAGCTGGTTAATATTCAAGGATCACGTCTTCCAAGCTGAGGAGCGATGTATCCCAACAAAGAGGA
>JAYKAV010000156.1:80408-235733 GCA_035582835.1 Phoebastria nigripes
TGAGGGTGGTGAAACACTGGAACAGGTTGCCCAGAGAGGTGGTAGATGCCCCATCCCTGGCAACATTCAAGGTCAGGTTGGAGGGGGCTCTGAGCAACCTGATCTAGTTGAAGATGTCCCTGCCCATGGCAGGGGGGTTGGACTAGATGACCTTTAAAGGTCCCTTCCAACCCAAACTCTTCTATGATTCTATGATTCTATATTTTATCAAATTTATCAAATATATTTATCAAATATTTTCTCTAAGGCATTTGCATCTCCAAGAATCTGGCAAATGCCCTTAGAAATATCAAATCTTGTTGCACAAGTGTTAAACATCTTGGAAAGATGTTGGGTTGGAGTTTGGCTCCCAAGGTTTTTCACCAGAAAATATAATGTATTTTGTATGATGAGGCCTGCATAAAGGACATTTTCATCTGAGGAAAAATGAAAAAACAGTTTAAACTGCTCAACAAAAGCAACATATTATTTTCATTCTGTATTTTGGAATGAAAGAAGTGAATAATACAGAACACAAGGGTATTTCACAGTAATCGGAGGCTTTACCATTGTGGCTGCTTCAACATACAAGGAAAATCACAAAGATTTCTTGTAAGAACCATCAATGTTCCTYTTCTAGCTGTCCGTACTGGTAAGCTGAAAGTGCAACTACAGGAAGACACACAATGGATATGACATAGTGGTATTAATAAAAAGTTTAAGAATTTACACATTACCTAAAAGAGTCATCAGTCCTGAAGTACAATGACAATAAATATACAATTAAATACTCAATGAACATACCCAGAGGGAGTACTGAAGAAGACCTGTTACCACAAAATGATCAAAATGAACGGCCAATGTTAATGCCATGATATCTAACTAGTTCAGATTTTTATAATTTTTACACTGATTGGCAAAAATGAGGTATTCCTACTACATTTCCCCAAGATAGCTACAGCTACAGTTAAGCGAGAAATTTTTCCTGCCAAAACTGCTTTTGCCAGACATGCTATATCTGACAGCAGTGTCTGACAATGGGCTTATAGTTTGGAGGACATGAATTTAAGCAATTTAAAATTATATATGTGACTACCTATATGATAGTGAGTCCATATTAACTCCCAATCCAGAATAAAAAATGTTAAAACAGTAAACCAGTACCCAGATAGTTGGTCTGTCTGTCTGGGGTGATACAGAAGATGAGGGATGCCAGCCACTGAGTCCTCATCATGTCTTCTGGGCTCTTCTTAGGTTGGTGATGATATGCTGGTTTTGGATGTGCTTTCCTGTTCTCCTTAGGAAGGGAAGTACCCTCYATCAGTTATTAGGGCTTACTCAGTGTCTCTTGACTTCTGATCTGGGTATCCTGAGAAGCTGTACATAGATGCATTGAGATCCTGAAGACCTGCTGATATAGGTGTCATCAACACATGCCATTTTTCTGTTGTTCCTTCTCACGCTTCTGCATTTCCATTCACTCTCCACTTATATCAGTCTTCACTGTTCTTTATAATTCCTTGCACAGATAATATAATCTCAAAATTATATCAATGACTCATGTGCTGACAGCTCCTGACACTTTGCTAAACAAAAACAAAACACCTGCACAGTTGAAAAACAATGTCAGAGTCACTGAAGAACTGCAGGATGAGAAAGAGACAAAATTGGTTTAAAAAAAGGCCTATCAGTATTCTAGGAGCTGCCACCACTTCCTGAAAACGACACTGTTCATCTCTGTAATGAGAAACTACAGTCACCAATGAGTGTTTCTCAGTAGGTTGCCCCATGGCTTATGCAAGAGTCATTCTCAGCAGACAAATATGAGAGATGGACAAAGGTGTTTAGGAGATTGGGGAGGAGGAAGGACTGGGAAATGTGCCAGAGAAGGCCACAGACAGGGACCAAGCATAGCAAATTGGCGATGGCACAAACAGGTATCTGGATCTGCTGCCCCCAAAAGCAGCCATGCTAAGGGACCAGCGACTCATTCATCCAAGAGCAACTCAAAAATTAAATGAACATGGTTAGCATAGTATTTATTTGGCTGTTTCTTAATATATTTATAATGGCACAACATATTACTGATATTTTTAATATTATTATTAATTGTCAGCAGGAAAAGGAAAAGATGACATTGGCCGATAGTGCTTTCAAAGACTGGGCTTCCCAAGCAGAAAGTCTGCGTGCAGCGCAGCAGAGCCCTTGAAGCTCCATAGTGCCGACTGGAGCCAAGCACGGACTAAGCCTGACCCTGGGCAGGATCCCCAGCACTGCACAGCCACAAGTGGAGGATACTACACGTTTCTTAGACCGTGCCTAGCTCTGGGATGTTCTTGGTCATGCCTGGAAGCTGATTACCAGACATCTAAGCCCTCTGCCACTAGYGCCGGGTCACATTGGAGCATAACTCCACCCTGACATAGCACAGTCCCCAGCCTGTCCTTGCCCCTGTGCTGTGCGGGATGAGGTGAGGCCAGAGACCTGCTCTACGAGATCCTCAGAAGCCATGTAAGACTTGATTGCACAGGCAAATGGTTTGGGCTCAAGCAAAGCAGCTGACCTCTCCAGGGAGACCCACTCATTTCTGCCTGGAACACCAAACTGCACGTATTTCTGTATCTAAGGACACTTTGCCTTCCTAAGAGACAGAGCAGCTTGGCAATCAGGACGCTCCTGTCTTATGTGGAAAATGGAAGTTCAAGTCCCTACTTTAAATCAGGCCCAAGTAAAGATTTGAAGCTGAATTTTTTGGGCACAAGGTGTTGCTCCATGCAGTACACTATTCTGTATGCACACTGGCATTTACACACCTGGTTCCTGGGCTGTGGTGAAAGTTACATCCAGCTGAAGCACACCTCGAGCACAGCCAAAGTCTGGGGCTACGCTGACATGGTGGAGACCCCTCCAGCTGCATTGAGGATCCCATTTCTGGAGCTCTCAGTTAACATCTCTCTTGAACAATTAATGTGCAGCTCGTTAACCATGGAGCAGTGTCAACTCACAGATGGTTCTGTACATGCCTGGTGGCAAGATTATAGACACTTATGGATTAAGAGACAGCCAGGTAGTACCAATGACAGTGGTATTACATGGAGATACATATAGGACCTAAGTCTGCTTGATGAATTTGATCTATATTTGCCAAGGTTATGGCTGCAGTGCTTTCAAGGTTTGGTATTTTGAATTGTCTAGCACTTTTCCATCAATAAATTGGTATCGTTATTGACAAAGCCATCAATACTTTAGTTCAGATTCAGTTACTCATAATCAGATGTCACAACTGAAACACTGCCAACAACACTCAGAGCTCAGTTCAGTAATTCATAGAAAGAGGAACCATAAATTTAAAAAAAAGGCGCTCTGCCAAATTTCTTTAGATGATCACAGGGAGGATTAAAGGGCATCATAAGATCAGCTGCATCTAAAGGCTAAGTAATATGCTTTTCTGTAATACTGAGATCTTCAGGGAAGTATGATTGCTGCATCTTATCAGCTTGGAAATGTCAATTGGAGGAAGTGAACCAAACAAGTCAATAAGGTTTATTCTACTTTCAGAATTATCCTAAACTTAGAGCAGATACTTAGAGAACTGTTAGAAAGAAAAATAATAATAAATACATTCCACTTGCAGGAATAAGTTACAGTTCTAGTATCAGCTAAGTGGGGGAAAAGACTTTGTATTGAACTTCTTCAACACATTAACTCCAGATGCAGCCGAAAGCATTGATCTCTCTATTAGTCATTCACCAGGGTTTGTAATGCTAACAGGTAGTAACACTTATCCTACCTCAAACTGACATCAAGGGCTTATCATTTGTCCTTCATGTAGACAGCAGGACAACTCACGCTCCACAGAGACATTATGAATAAAGCCAAACACCACAGGATTATTAAATAGTCCAGGTAACTTTCCTCATCTTCCTAAGAGCAGTTTTTGCACACCATAACTTTCTACAAATATATTACTACCACAATGACTTGCCATTGAGATTTTTAGTCCAAGCACAAAGGAAAAAGTGATCCCGTGCAAAACGAAGGACTACAGCATGAAGAACTTTCAGTAATAGTTGCTGACCTTTCACTATAGAAAACTGTTAGAGCAGTGAAACTAGGAATGAGGATTTCTCAGTGGCTGCTAAGGGGTTATGCCGCCTTTCATCTGTGTACTAATTCAAATCCCGTCTGGACCAGCATTCTTCTTTCAGCCATACTCAGCTGACAATTACCCTGCTAAAGTTAAATGATTGCCATCACCCTGAGTGTGGAAAAAAATGTTAACTCTTAGGCTTCTTTTGTATTACCCAATATAATCCCAGTTCTGTGGGACTTCCCAAGACAGCCTCAGCATCGTAGCGCAAGGCATCTGGTCCAGTGGCAATAAAAGTTACAGAACTGATCAGAAATTATTGCTTTACAGCAACGAATTTACATGGCCTCCATCTGGCTTCACATCTTAACACTCATCAAAACCAATCTCGTGCTTTCTTTCCCATAGTATGAAGAATACAACCGCTATCTGCAGCTTGCAGTGTAATCTTCTACCCATACTTTCCGCCAGGCACCTAAATGTCAATAGACCTTGACATAGCTTTCTCTCTAAATCAAAATCCAACCTTTTCACTCTATACCTACTGTTAAAATACCAGTCCATTCTCCTGTCATCTCCCTCTTTGACCCATATAACCTTCTCCTGCATGGCCTCCCCATGACCTGCATAAATCTTTTCTGATGCAGCGAAAATAATAAGAAGGCATGCAACAGGACAATGTTTGTAAGGAAAGCAATGTCTAAACCAATCTGCATATAGCTATTGTGTTCCAAAATACGCAGCCTAATGGATATATGCTTTCTAATTGCCTGCAATCATGGATAAATAAGAGGCTACATTACTACAGACTGGTGAAGAGAAAGTGTGACTTATTATCTCTATTTGGACTGCAAGTCATAAAAGAGTCAGAATAAATTTTGAACCCCTCAGTGCTTGACACTTCCAGAATATGACAGATACTGGCAAAAGGAGTCCCCAGAGACTATGAATATGAGCAATTAGCACCACCTATTAAATATTTTGAAGATATTCTGCAATGGGAACAGATAGACAATGTGTTTATAATTTAGTCAAAAGCATTAGAATGCAGATGCTCAGACAAAATTGGTTTCAAACTTAGTAATTTCTTGTCACCCCTTTTTTAGGAGTTGATTTTCCATATCCTCGGAAGCATTACATGTTAGAATCCATTTTCAAATGGTCTTTAATGTAGATGCCTTTTCTACATGTTTGCATGTAATTACAAAGTTTGTCTGAACGGTCATTGCCATTTTGTGCACAGAGGTGTGCGATGGTACATAACACTGAGGCATAAAACCCAGCTTCTATACACTGAAAATCCAACCTTAATACTTAGAAAAGTCTTATCAAAAAGCGGAGTGCCAGCTGCAGGAACTTATTGCCTTCTCCGTTTGCGGGGATACATGTTTAGGGCTTTATCTGGCAGGGCCCTGAATGTGCTGCCCCTGACACTGTGAAGCAATCAAGCATGTGGGCAAATTTCAGCGGCCGACTCACCTCATTGACTGTCCAGGTACCACGTATATGCGTACAGGGTAGCACATGATTAAGCACTTCACGGGATGTCAGCCAAAATGTACAGACTGCCACACTGCTCAGACTAAGGGGGAAGTGAAACATCCTAAATACTTCAAGAACGTATGTGTGTTTATGCATATGTATATACATACATATGTTTACATACATATAAACACACGTTTGAGTGCGTGTGTGTTTTATACATTTATATTATCATGGGGATTGGGTATTTTATCTAAGTGACAAAGTTTGAGCTTTGCCCTGTTCATACTGCTGAGTTCACAGCCACAGATGAAACGATTGCAGACCATATTTATAGACACTTCTGAAGAGAAGTAACACTTCCCTAATGCATAAAATGTGTAATTTTCCCTACTCCTGCTCTGGAGAAAGGACTGTGATTACACAAAACACCAAATAGCCCTCTAAGTGAAGCAGCCTCTATCCCATTTGAATTTGAGCATTGGTAAAATAAAATGTTTTGTGACTTAAGATGCTACCAATAAATTTTGAAAATAGTGACATAAGTATATATCTATGTTGTACGTATCTTTACAGCTTCCATCACAGTCATCTTTGTATCTCTGCTGGAACATAAGGCCATAAGTCAGCATGGAAAAGGTGGAACTTTGTCATTGCAAAAGACATCTCCTAAGACATTCATGGGCTCTGTGGTTTTGGCAGGAAATTCCACACATCTTGACAGAGACAGCGCATTTTCACAAAAGGATTTTCCTTTTCTGTTTCCACAGAAATCTGTGGAAGTTACCACCAGCTACAATGGGAACTCAAGTGGCAAGAATAAGAAGGCATAGCATCCTTTCCTGACTTTGCTGTTGATCTTCTGCAAGAATTTTAGGAATTTGTTTCATCTTTCCATGTCTTGATTATTCCAGCTGTAAAATGGGGATGACCATCCCTGCTGTCCTTCATAACATGCCATGAAATTCATGCATGAAAGCTAATATTTAAACATCACCCAAAATCCACTAAATCTATGAAAAAAAATTTTCAATAACTTTGGTGGGTGAGTTTGGATTGAGCGCTCTAATCTGGTTATTATTATTATTTTATTATCTATATGTATATTATTACTAAACATACACATAAAATATATATAGCTTCCGTATTTCATGTGTCTTAGATTTTTATCACCATGGTCACTGGAGCCATTAAGGTGAGATATGTCAGTTTTAATTACATGTATTTACAGCTATATTTCTCAGTTTACACATCACGAGTGATATTTCTCACTGCATGAATTTTCAGACTGGTGACAGAAGCTAAATGCATTTTCCTTTAAAAGTTTGTGTAATCTGTGAAACACAAAGGCATTAAGCAGTTATATTTTTCTGAATCACGGTGTCTTTTGTAACAACAGCTGTGTATTCAGTTCAACAGTGAAACTCAAACTGTTTTGCTAATGAAAAGGGAGCCAAATAACCAAGTGCTGGAATGAATTGCAGSCTATTGAAAGCGGACAGTTGGCTCATTAAATGTGCCCCTCATGAATAGTGTCCCTTCCCTTTAGACTGGCATTGAAATAATCCAGAAAGACTTGGTATTCTACAAAGTATTTTTAGGGCCTTCTATGATCAAGATAAGATAAAATACAGGAAATATACATTCCACAAATAAAATACAATTCGTTAGCTTGCAACAGCAAAACTTTAGCATTTACCAAACAAATGCATGTAGCTTTTAGGATAAGAGACTTTCAGCGTAATTATTTATAGGATTTCCTGTGGGTTTACCCACAGCATTGGACTGCTGCACATGCATCAGAAAATTTATGAAATTTTGGCAATATTGGGAAGAATGACCTCCCCTATTTTTCAGATACAGGTGGAATCATGGCCTCACTGAAGGCAATGAGAAAATTCCAATACATGTCAATGAGACAATACTTTAGATAGAGAATTCAAGCTCAGAAACACTAAATAAAGATGTCCAAGATGAATTAAAACATTTTAATTAGTTCTCAATAGAGTCATCTGCAACTATGACTCTTCTTTTTCCTTTAAAGAGTTTAGTTTTATTCTCTTCTCCGATTGTCTTCAGCAAGTCTCACCCTCAGTTTCACTCCGTGTGGCTCAGATCTTTTTACTCTTTCCTGTTTTCCTTCTCCAGGCTTTGTTCATTTTTAATTCTGTGTATAAATTTAATTGCTTCTTGCCTCAGATATACTTCCATAAATATCTATAGTTATCTAAACCTCTTTTTTTTTGTGTGGCAGGACTGTTCACTCTTCATGCGTAACAGCTGAGCAGCCTGGTCCCTGACCAGGATATTGACACCGGACCATGACAAAAGGGTTCTGAAAGATTTGAGTCAGTCCGAAAAGTTCCTTTAGAGCAAGTGCTGAGCTGATGAACAGAAATACTGAGCTGCCTTTTTAAGGACCCATTACAAGGACTACACGAAAGTGTGTTTTGACTAGCAACCCAGAACCACAGAGCATTTAATGAGAGTGTGGTAACTTTAACAGCTGTCGAGGGGTGTATAAATTACTCCAAAACCCCTCTACTCCTCAGATCAGTGTAGAATTTGGAGGGCACGTACTGCATTGTAGGGCCATACTGTTTGCCAACAGCATTCTGGGCTGCATTAGGAAAAGCATTGCCAGCAGGTTGAGGGAGGTGATCCTTCCCCTCTACTCAGCACTGGTGAGACACATCCGGAGTGCTGGGTCCAGTCCTTTGCTCCCCAGTACAGGACTGACATGGATATACTGGAACGAGTCCAGAAAAGGGCCACGAAGGTGATTAAGGGTCTGGAGCATCTGACATGTGAGAAGAGTTAGAGAGAACTGGGATGGATTAGCTTGGAGAAGAGAAGGCTCAGGCAGGTTGTTAGCAATGCGTATACATATCTGATGGGGGGTTAAAGAAGACAGAGCCAGGTTCTTTTCAGTGACATCCAGTGACAGGACAAGAGGTAATGGGTTCAAACTGAAATAAAGAAAACTCCATTTAAACATATGAAAAAACTTTTTTACCATGAGGGGGACCAAACACTGACACAGGTTGTCCAGAGAGGATGTGGAGTCTCCATACTTGGAGCTATTCAAAACCTGACTGGACACAGCCCAGAGCAACCTGCTGTAGCTGGCCCTGCTTTGAGCAGGTGGTTGGACTAGGTGATCTCCAGAGGTGCCTTCCAGCCTCCGCAATTCTGTGATTCTCCTCCCCTAGGCAGTGAGTTTTGGCGTGTAGCACAGCTCCTCCTTCTGAATTCTGCTCCTTCTTCTGCCAAAGATATACCACTTTCAGCCTGACACTAACCTCTTATTTTCCCAAATTATCTTCTAAGTCCAGCAACCTTCCTTTTTGGGCATCAATCTTGAAAAAAGTATATTTTAGGCATGCAAATGTAAGGGACAATTTTTATAATATCAGTTTTCTCATTTCTGACTAACACACTCAGATTTAGATGGCTAGAACTCCGTAAGTAGGCAAGCTTTATTTCTAATAATGCCTAAAGCTGGGGGAAAAAAAAAAGGCTATTGACATGTTCCTATAGATAAACAGGTATCCAAATATGGATTAGATCTAGATTTGAAACATATGATTATACAAGTTTATGATGTTTAAATCAATTTTTATTTTCATGAAACTTCTCCTACTTATTACAACCATATGCACAGAAGTCAAGAAAACATCTGACAGCATAGCTTGGAAAAAAAAGATGCACTATACAAAACAGTATGTGGATGACAGCTGTGACTCCCCCTTCAAATGTCATTCTGTCATTCTTGCGTTGAATAGTATCTTCTTTTGCTTACCATTCAATACTGATGAAGGTGGCATCACCAGGCCCTCTGAAGCTGAACTGCTTGTGCTGTGTACATTTTTCCTTGCTAATATTGCACAATAATTTATTTTTCTCTAAAAGAACCAAACAACACACAATATTCAACCTACCTGTGGAAACACTGATGAATAATGTGAGAACAGCTCAATAGCTTACGTTAGTACAAAGACTGAAATCAAGAAGACTGGATTCAGACTTTACTTCCTCAAAGCTGGAGGGAGTTTGGATGCATCATTCCAGTTGATATCCACATCTACTTTATTGTGCTTCTACAAAACCCCCAGGAGCCTGCTCCTCATAATCCAGAAGCATGACAGCGCTCACAATAGTTGCAGGGAATCCCCAGATTTGCCATTATTGATGGGTAGCTCTCACATTCCCCTGCAGAGTTCAGCGGGGAAGTCAATCAATGGGTGTTTAACTCTGGCTGGCATCCTCTGCACTCACTCCTGCGGTTTCACTGCTCCTGCCTCCTGCCAGCACCAACTCCAGAGCTTTTTTCTGCAGGGCTGGCAGCTGCCTCCATGCCTCTCTGCTCCAGCCAGCGCTGCACAGAGACACCTCTGAAGTGCTGGCAAGAGAACTCAAAGAGATTCCAGCGGGCAGAGGAGATCCCCTGCCAGGCTAAAGGAGCAAAGGACTGAGGGAAAAGGAATCACCAGGCTATTTAATCCTTTATTTTCATGTCTGTATAAAGGACAGCAGGAGGCATGTGGTACCAAAGGAAAGAATTTTCCATCAAAAAGTGGCGCAATTCTTTCTGTAAGCCTTTCCGTGCTCTCAGAAAGAAGTAACTTTTGCTTCTCAGAGGGATCAAAAGGAGTCTGCCAGGGGTGACAAAAGAAAGGTAGAAGTTAACCTCCTGACATGGCAATAGGATAAGCCAGTGTGAAGGAAGATTATACTGCAAAGACCTTCTAGGACTGAGAAGAAAATTCTTTGGTTCAGCAAAAGAGGAAATGTAACACCAGAGGATTAAGAAGTGAGGGAACAAAGTAAAAATGACAAACCAGAGAGGGGTCCCTTCGCAGCAGCACTTTGAATAAACAAAGCTGCAGGGGTCACAGCGAGAGACAAGAATAATTGTCAGGACATGACTTCAGGTCATACAGTCAGAAGAGAACCGTTAGGCCTAGGAGCTGCTGTGCTACATGCAGTAAGACCTCAACACCATCAAGTGGGAATAAAAAGAGAGGGAAGACAAAGAAAAACATGAGTTAAGGATGGTATTCAAAGCCGTACTTGTTGATAAGGGTGGCCAGGGACAATGTCTAGAGAGTCAAGAGGAAAAAACACAGATGGAAGCCTAGCACACTCTCAGCAGCAGCAAAGGAGGACTCAGCACTAAAGATTCAAGAAGCAGAAGTGAAGAATCAGGAAAGGAGGGGGTTTTTTACAGGACTTTTTTCTTTTAAGTGTTTACTGGATTTGGGAAGAGGCATGAGTTTCAAAAGCAGTCCATCAGTCAAAGAGACAATGATGAAACATAGGCCTTCATGTCTCAGATGCTAACTAGAGATACCAACATGAGCAGCTCCAGCTGATGGAGGAAGGAATGAGCCATACTGAAGGAGATGTAGGATGTAATTAGAGCAGTTTTGGACAGCATGTTTGGAGAGGTTAGAGATGACAGGAATAAAACAGATGAAGTTATAGTTACAGGAAGGGAATCCAACTGGTGTTTTCATGACAGGGAAGGTCTCTGACTACCTACATTTATTTGAGAGGAAACTTAAGGACTTTGAGAAATAGAAGGGAAAAAAGAAGGCAGGATGAAGTAGATGCACATGATAGGAAGGGAGGGGATAATGAGAGAGGAAGGAAGAGAAAGGATGAAGTCAACATTTGTGTGACAGCAGACTGAGAAGCAGATGTGGAAAAGGTTAATGATAGAAGTAATTCATGCTGTATTTTAACTTTGTTTTTTCTGCAGAAGCAAATGAGGTGGTTGCGGTAGGGTCTATTTTCTCAAAGAAAGAGAAGCACCCAGTGAAGTCCAAATAAAGCAAGTCACGCTTTTTGTAGGAAAAACGGATGTAGATCTGTGAGTGAAGTGAAGAGATGAGGACATAGTGATAGACAGCTAAAATGTCAGATTAAGTATCACCATGGAAAAGTAGCTCAAGGGTGAACATGTTGATGTAGAAGTGATAATCATTGCCCCGTAGTCAATGTCTTATCGGTAATCAGAGTTAGCATTTCTCATTACAGCAGTACAACTGAAGTCCAAAAATTGATCAGAAAGCTTCTCAGATCAGTGTGGTCATGCAGTAAACAAATGGCTCTCAAAAGAAAATGAACCAAGTAGGAGGGAAAAAAAAAACCTAATACCCCCTTCAGGGTGTAGCCTTGTTCTGCTTATTATCTCGTAACTTTTTCCTCTCCAGAAAGTGCTCTTTATTTTCAATTTCCAGTCTCATGTATACCTCCTTAGCCTTGTGCTCAAAATTTACAAAGCTTTAGCTTGTCAGCTCTGGGAATTCTCCATCTTTCCTCTGAATATTAGTTACATAATAGCTTGAGCTAAGCAATCAAAGCGGTGATAGGTCAAAAGGAAGATTTGCCTGAGGTGATGCAGGAAGTTGATGGCAGAGCTTGAAGCTGAATACACATTTCTCTGCTATTCAGACAGCACAAAAACCACTAGAGCCTCCTTTAGATTTTGTTGGCTCTTTTTCAAAGCAGTGCTGTTTCTGAAGCCAAAGCTACCAAATGCAATGGCATTGAAAGAGCTAATAAGCCAAAGAAATATCCCCAAATGGCACTGCTTTCTAGCTCTCAATGGCACTTCCATGATATTACTAATAAATTATCTATCTTACAATCAGTATTTTCCACATCCCTACTGTACTTCTCCGTGTCATTTCAACTGCCTGTACAGTTGCTGAGAAGAGGGGGGAGAGAGTAAGATGAGTATGTTAAGCCCAGTCTTCCCCTCAGATTTTACACTCCTCATCTTCAAAATACTTAAGTCCAAAGATGCCACTCTTTGGTACTGGCATTTCTAGGTATAAAAGATAGACTTGAAAATCATTGTTCAACCCCCTCATATCTGTTTTGTGGCACTAAATGACAACTATTGAAAATTTTAGTTTGTAAGCGGTGGCGACAGCAAATACAGCACTGAAATTTACAGGGATGATTTAAACATTTTTTGATGTTGCAGAACAGTGTAACATTTACCTGCCAAGGGTGCAGGATGCAGTAAATAGGCCAAGCAAGGAACTAAGAGGGCCAGGACTCCAAGGACCACTCTCCGAGATGACAGCAGTGATTAAGATGACACTTACCTCCTTGCCATTCTTCAGGTTCTGTAGGGGTTACAATTTACCTGTGATTCGTTAAGGAATGGGCCAGGCATCGTAGCATTACTCTCCTCCATGCCATGACAACTTTCTCAGAAATGTCAGGATTTTTCTCTGGTGAGTTTATCTGGCATCAGCTTCTTGAGAAAATACCTTCAGAACTGAACATGAAGCATCAAGTATTTCATATCTGAAAAACTGTGAAATAGGTGTTTCATGAATAAAAAGGATGCTTATGAGTTATATGGATACTTATTATTTGTATTATCACAGAGTCTAGGCACTGCTGCTTATAAAGAAGGTGCTTTCATGCTACTTGGTATAAAGAGGGAGCAAAAAGACTGTTCCTATCCCTGGAAGTTTATCATCTAAGACAATTGGCAGCTGATGGATCCAGACAGATGGAGAAAAGAAGGGCATTAATAAAAGAATGATGATCAGCACAATAGTAACATCCCACCTCAGACTTATTACACTGAAATTAGACAAGGCAGAGGCAAAGCTATATGTACGTTGAACAATCTATCTGGGTTTCCACTGCTCTTTAAGAAGCTCATCAGACACCGTTTCTGTAAAGAGAAATGTTTACAAAAGCTGTTTTTTTGTACAAATCTAGGGAAACATTGTGAGAACAGGGGTTCTCACTCATGAATTAATGCTTGACGTAATGGATCACAAATTCTAGGTTGATTTTGACATTAGATTAGCACAGTTTCCTCTGGTTATTTCTGTGAGCGTTCCAAAGACACACATACTTCGAATTTATAGTAATTGCTTACAGGTCTTTCATCCAAACTTAAGTACACACATTTTCCACTGACAAACAAAAACTGAGCTCTGACTAGGAACTAGCTAGTTTCCCCCAGCGGCATTTACAAGAAAGACATTTTAACCCTGCTCTGTGTAACAGAACAGTGTAAAACGGTATTTCTACAAGCAGCTTTGTCCAAAGCAGAAACAAGATGAAAATCCGGACAAGCTCGACTTAGGTTTTGGGGGTGATCTCAGGTAATTACCTGGTAACACTTCTCTATGTCTTAGTTTTTTGTTTTACAAGGCACCATGCTGCTCTCCACCCCATAAAACTGCTTTAACTGCTTTCCTCAGAGTAGGAATTGGTTATGATGGCACTAATGAGTCCTCGTTACCATTGTTGCACGAGAGCCTAAATCTGGAATGAAGCAGGCACTGCCTGTAGTCAAACTAAAGGTAACTTCTGCTATTTGTTTATTTTTAGAGAAAACAGCAGACAACCAGCCCAAGTCGGTGCATATTTATAATTTTACTCCAGTAAAGCCGCAGTGCGGCCCCTGCTCTCTGCTGACACGCTCATTAGGCCGAGGTTCATCACAGCGCCGCACGGGCACCACGCGGCCCTGGCTAGAAGCCGCTCTCGGGAGCAGCCTGGCACGGCCAGGCCGGGGCTCGGGGGCTGGCCGGGGGTGCCGGGCCTCCGCGGCGGCGCCCGGCCCCACTGCCCCGGCGCCCTGCCCGCCCACAGGCGGCTCCATCCCGCCGGGCCCAGGCCGGCCCGGTGGGCACCGCTCCCGGGGCCGCCGGCGGCCTCCGCAGGGGCCTGGTGGCGCCCCGGCCGCTAGCAGCGCCTGTGCCCCCGAGCCGCCCACAGGAATCCCGCCGGGCGCCGGCTGCCTGTGGCGGCGGAGGGACGAGGGCCGCTCGGCGGCGGTGCGTGCCGGGAGCGGGAGGTGGCCCGGCCGGGTCACACCCGCCCCCGGCCGCGCCACCGCCCCTTCCTGTCATGGCCGCTGCCGGGCAGCGGGAGCGGGGCGAGGCGGCGCGGCGAGGCGGCCCCAGGAGCTGAGGGCCCCGCCGGGCGGCGTGGAGCGGGGACGTCCCCCAGCCCGGAGCCGGCGGCAGGAGGTGACTGAGGGGCGCCGTGCGGGCAGGGCCTGCGCGGGGGGCTGTCCCGCGGAGCGGCCGTCCCGCAGCCAGCCCACCGGCGCGGGGACGGGACGGGGCGCGGGCGAGCGGGGGCTGCGCCGCCCCGCTTCGCGCCCGCTCCGGGGGAGGCGGGGGCCGGCCGGGGTGCGGGCCGGAGCCCCCTCACTGGCCCCCGCCGGCGGGGCTGGCGGAAAAGCCGCTCGTTCCGGGTGGCCCAGGCGGCCTCGGCTACCGCGGAGTATCTCGGCGCGGTGTTTTGTCGTGTGTACCCCGGGAGTGAGCCGTTCCTGCGGGAAAAACTAGTGCGGAGCCGTGCGTCCGGGTTGGTCCCGGCGTGCGCCTCAAAGGGACGCTTCCGAAGTTGGAGGAAACGGGAAGTGTGTTTGTCCTGCAGGAAGGGTGTGCACGGGGGCACTTACCCGGGGAGGGGCTGACAAGTAAATTCGCATCCTCGCCAGTGTGCGATAGTCTCCCCGCGCACAGGGGTCCCGAGGATGTCCCTTACTAGAAGGCGTGGGTATGGGTGTGCAGCAGCTACCCAGTCCTAAACACCCAGTGAAGAAGGCCCATGTAGCACAGCACGAAGCAAGCAGGCACTGGTGGCTGCAGGCAGGAGAGCCTACTCTGACTTTACCTCATGGTAAGACTCCAAGAGATTAGTTTCCACAGAGTTGCATAACAAGATAGCAAACCCACCGTGGCTATCTCATGATAGTAAGTCATTTACTTTTGTAATTGTGACAATAAAACATAAATTTCCTGAGTCCACACAGATATTTGTAATACATGGATCACATTGGTTGGCTTTTGGCAAGACAATTCCAGGGGGAAGGAAGGGAAATCCCATCACATTCCTTTTGTTTTCCTTGTAGACACCGCTGAAGTACCTGCTTTCCACCGCTTTCCTCGTTTAACTTCCCCTTGGGGTCAGCTGGTCATCAGCATGCCTTCTACCGAGAACACCTCAAAACTTTTCCTGGTCCTCGTTTCATTGCTGCTGGTGCTGCCAGTAGTTGAAGCCCTGGATGCAGGAGATACCATTGCCTTCCTACTAGGCCTCGCTGTCAGTGTCGTCGGATTCTGTGCCTGCCTTGGTTTGTACGCAAGGAAAAGGAATGGGCAGCAATGATTTCAAGAAGATACTCAGATGAAGTGAATTTCCAAACACGGCTTGGGGTTGAGATCTGGGGTGTAAGACTGAGCTTCGGTTCTAGATAACTTTCAATAACCATGTAGTAGATATTTCTGCAAACCCCTCTTACTGTGCAATGCAACAGAATCAAGATTGTAACCCAGTAAGAGGGATTTGTAGGATCTGTCCTCGTGACAGTAAGATGATTTTATGTTGCTTGTGATTAAATAATGCCTTAGAGAAGGGCAAGAACTTTTTGAATGAGGAAGGAAAACCATAGAGTGGTTCACAGTGAATGTTTATAAATGGAACATGTGAGGGAGACCATCAACAAGTTCCACAATTTTGGTTTCAAGGGTTAATCAGGAGGAAGTAGCTATTAATCTTACAGTCAGGATGACAGAGCTTTGGAAGTACTCCTAACTAGATAGCTCGTGAGCAGACTGCTTTGACCTGTGTGCACGTGCTCACGTTCTTTGTAATGACAGTTAACCCCTAACAGCTCACTTCTGCTGTCACAGGGATGAGACTTCAGAGAACTAAGAAAACATGGAAAACTTTTTTTTCTTACGTATTTTTATTTTAGAACGTGCCTCTCCTGTAGCCTGTGTTCTTGTTACCAAGTAGATACACTTAAGAATGGGACCGTTATTTTTCTTTAACGTGTATTTCACAGAAAAGTACATGTAAGGCTATGTAAATCAGATTAGGGATATGTTTTTTGTCTCTTGTTTACTTTTTGTACTCGGCTTTCCTTTAGGCACACCAGGTTTAAGGCTTATTTCATTTGGTGTTTGTATTTTTTTTCCCTAAAACTGAAGACTTACCTGAGTTTCAACGAGGAATTATGTGTAGTATTTCTGCATTAGGGGGTTATTAGAATTATAACAAGACAGTTGTGCACATTTCTTTTGCAACATGGAAAGAACCTGTTTTGTTAAAATCCTGGTTTTAGTCAACAGGACCATTGTTCTCGAGTGTCTTCCTCATGACAAACTTCTGTTGCTAGCTAAACATTTAGGCTTCTTACCTTACTGATGCATATGAGTTCCACAGAAGATTAGAACCAAAACCAAAGTAAAGAATGTCTGCCACAAGTCCCTCTGGCTTGTTAGGGTGTTCTAGGTCTCCGCTTGAGACAAGGAGCACAATCTGTAACAGCAGCAGAATAAGGAGCATAGGAAGGTGAGCTCTCCACAGTTCACAGAATTTCCTTCTGATCTTGTGCTGTGGACACTGCCACTCTTGCTAGAAATCTTGGCTTTTATCTTTCAGAGCTGGGCAAAAAGGTTAAATGTGATGCAGAGCTATATATTTTGGTACTATTCCTCCCCTTCCTCTGTAAGTGTCTCTGTTCAGTAGAGCACAAAGCAACGGCTAGAAGAGTTGTCAGGCAGGTCTTGTATGAGTAATTGGGTGGGCAGACCATGTTCTCCAAATTCTAAGATTTCTGTATGCCATTTGTGGCTGGTTTGACTTCTCTCTCCAACCTCTGAAGAGACAGAAGCCCTGGTTATTTCAGTCTTGCAATTTATGTCCCTCTCTCATGGTTGATGGAGGAAGGTAAAATGAAAGTTTCCAAAATTGCGTGGGGTTGAAACTGTAGGACTCAACCCARCAAGCCACACGAATGTAGGTTTCTGCTGTCAAGTTACAGGAGTAATAATGGTCACAAAGTTACTCTGATGAGATGCAAGTCTTGCCAGGTAGCTGTTCTTGAATCCATGGTTTGTGGCTTCCAAAAGTCAGAAAGGGACATGGTGCACAACTACTATGTACAAATGAAATTTGCAGCCTTAAGAGAAGCTTCAGACAGTAGTGTCACCTTTGAAAGCTGCCTAGCAGCAGTAGATGATCCTGTATGTGATTATTCAACTGGGTGGATGCAAGCACACATCAAGTGTGATCTTCCATATTCCACCTTGGCTAAACCATTACCCTTTTAAAAAAAAAAAACACAAAATCACCACTCAATTCACTTTGTATTTCCCAAAATTAGAGAATTTTGCCAATTTTTCCATAGAATGTTAAATACTGCTCTTTCAATAGAATAAATTTTATCACAAGCAGCTTTTCACAGACTCCTTTATCTTCACTTTGGAAAAAATCCCTGGCAATAGTTTCACAGAATTATGTAACAGTTTCACTGCGGGAGAACAAAATTTTAGCAGACTAATTAGCATCAGGCAATAGGGATATGAGGAACTGTGTTCTTTGCCCAAGTTGTATGTACTTCATTGAAGGGTGTTTGCACAGCGTAATGGCGTTGTTTCCTGGGTTCTGACAGAAGCTTTATTGTTAAAGACTTGCATTTGTCCATGACTTGAGTGTAAAATCGGATACCCCTGTTTTTCTTCTGTCTTAATAAACTTTCATGTATGATTTCTCATCAGCTTGATGAAGTAGTTCTTATGAAGAGGAAAATTGGGATGACAGAAATGACTGAAACTGCTGAAATTCCTTATATTAAATACTATTTTCTTACATACTTTTGGTTATGTTAGGTGACTTTACAAACTAATGTGGCGTAAGGTATGTTTTCAGTTGAACTTCTGTACAGTGAGTGTACTTCTCTCGGTCCTATTATTTGTTTATCTCGTTTCAATATCAGTTACTTTAGAGCGCTTCAAGGGGGCTAGTCCCCTTACTTTGAAACTGGTAGCTTGCAGTTGCAAAGAAGCCCGTTTTCTCTGGTACAAGGGAAACTTCAAGTATTTATTTTTCCTTTTGACTATGAATTTTGAACGTTACTATTATGTAGTTGCCTTTATACCAGAAAAGCCATTTATGGCAGTTTTCTAGCTGGAGACCCAAGGATATAAAGGACCATTTTCTTTTTTTCTGAAGAAAAATTATGTTCTACTGCTTTATAGTTATTTGAATGATACATTTTTTTTCAGACTTCAAAAGAGCTTGTTCTATCCCAGCATTTTATGAAAACAGGGTTCTAGCTCTTTTGGGACTTCAGCTAGTGCACAAAGCAGTTCACTTTGTGCACAAAACTAATACCATTAGTGGCTGTCTTCAGAGCAGAAAGCAAAAACAGCCTGACAATGCCCACGTCTTAACAAATACAACATACCCTCTAATTAGTGCAAGAAAGCTGCAAGTCAGGAACGAGTAGCTTTTGACTGCTATGATTTCCATCTGCTTTAACAATAGTGTAGCTCAAAACCAGCCATCCTACGAACATTCAACAGTCAGCATACGGTCCCTCTGTGAAGGGACAGAAGTCCTTTGCTTCTCATGGCGTACCYTCAAGCACTGCACACCAGTTAGGCATTACCATTCTGCTGGGTACAGCAGTACCTGGGACTGGAATACAAACACTTCACCCAGTTCCTAATGCACTTGCTTCTCTGGGTGTTTGAAAACTGATAAACCACTGCTGTGAACCCTTTCTCCCACTCAGATAAATCCAGCTGCTGATGGTGATGCTGCTTTAACACTATCATGAGACTTGGCAATTCTATGGCATCTTCCATCTGAGAACCCTTATGTGCTTACAAGTATTAATGTTTGCATCCCTATCGTAGCCTTTGATGAGTGAGACAAGTGGAAGGAGAGTCAGTGACTTGCGGTGGTGTCACAGGAAGTAGGTGGTATCTCCAGGATGCTCGCTGAGATTTCTGGAGCRTGTTGGGCTTGTGGTTCTCAGCCACCGTGCCCCTGCCACGGGAGCTGTCCCTGGACTAGCCCAGTGACCCTTGTGTACTGACTGGACATAGTCTGAAGCCCTGGTTCCTCTTTCCACAAAGCTGTTTACATAAGCTTTGTGAGAAGGGAGTAGGGAGCTGAGTTCACCATTTATAATAAGATAAAACATGACTAAATGGATGAACCATAATAGGTCTGTTACCATGGTAAATGCTCTAATTATTATACTACAGAAGTAACCTTTCCGTTCATTTTTACATCTGATGAAAGGTTTGGCAGGTCTAAACTGATGTAATGACAAGAGATTGTTAGGAGTGGTGGAAAGGAGGGCTTGGATCTGGTTGTCCTCCCGGTTTACACTTGAACAAATTGTTAGTAAATGATCTGAAGTCAACAGAAAGTGCGGGTTGTTCACCAGATCAGAAAAAGAAGACCGCTAATTCAGAACCAAATGCAGCAAGTACCAGGCGAGATTTGATGTGACTGAAGATGCACAGGACCCAAAACACTTAATTCCTGCTGAAATCAATCTTCAAAACTTTTAAGGGACAAGTTTTTAATACATTATATACTGACCGCACTGATAAGTGTTAAATTGTTAAAGAATGTAACCAGCTTTGAAATTATGAAGATTTTCAGTTCACATGAATACGCAGTAGCACCTAAATACTACATTTCCAATATTCGGAAAGCAAGCTTTCCAGCAAGCTAGCTGGAATTTACATACCAAGCTACTGTATGGTAAATACCATAAAAGCACTTCTACTTTGAACTAAAAATAAAAGAGCAATAAAATTGTATAAATATTCAAAACATTTCCAGATGTTGTACTGGTCTCCTCAGCTCAGTTTCTCTGTAATGAAATTTGAAAATACGTGGGAGGCTCTGTCACATTAAGGTGCAGGCACACTAGACAATCGGCATAGCCTTTTGTTTCTGGATCATTCATCTGATCAGATCAGAACAGAGATTTTCATGAGAAAAACAAAATGTTCCTTTAGAGTGCTAAGCAAAGAGACCCATATAAGCTCTTAGTGTAAGTGAAGGCCTGAAAGTGGAGCGGCCTCCAGCGGACCTAGGAGTTGCAACCATTAGAGGCAGGGAAGAAAGAATCGTGTCCCCAGATACGCTATTGTAGAAAACTAGAGCTTGCTGCTGGGTTGGGTTAAAGTTTGTGTTCTGCTTGAGCCTTCCTGTACTGGCTGTATTCCTCCTCGCTGGTCTTTGTCTTGGAAATTTTAACTGGAACCAACACTACCGGCAGCTTTCCCAGCTGCTGTTCATTCAAGGCACTAAAATGTTTGCACACATCTTCAAACTGCTACTCTCCACTTTGCAAGTATAAAAGCATGAAAATTACCTTCTCTTCACGAATGGAGTCAAAATGCTGCAAAGCAGCACAGTTCCATAAAACTTACTAGAGAAGGGTCTGTCTTTTTCTTCTGTTCTTCTGTTCTTCTGTTTGTGCAGCTCTTTGCACACATTGTGATGATCCCAATAATAAATAATAGATCTGCATGTCCCTTCCCTACCCTCTCACAGAAAAGCAGCAGTCCTAAAACATGACCAATTTTAATCTTGGCACAATTAAAGTGAAGGAAATTGTCACTTTTATCAAAATATGTTCACTTTCCATTTCATGAATTACCTGTGAAACGAGAATGTCTTTTAATCAATTCTAGAACTGTTCAAGGGCATTTTCTGCCAACCTTTTTCTGAACTCAGATGGCTATGGAAATTACATGGTCAATACCTGCACTTATTTCTCAGACTTTAACCTAACATGATTGTTCATAAGTCACACGGTAGCAGTTTTAAACTTTATTTGAATCTATTCAAATGATCTGGAGGATTAGCAGAAGCCATGTTGACTCATTTTTCCTCGAAAGCCTATACTTATTTCAGTGTCTGCATGAATAGCAAGGAA
Source organism: Phoebastria nigripes (assembly GCA_035582835.1). Taxonomy (NCBI): domain Eukaryota; kingdom Metazoa; phylum Chordata; class Aves; order Procellariiformes; family Diomedeidae; genus Phoebastria; species Phoebastria nigripes. The sequence continues at coordinate 101,714 of JAYKAV010000156.1, forward strand.
CAATTATGCCTTTTTAAAGTTTGATCTTTTCAGAAAGGCCATTTGTGGTCAACTTCCAAAAGTCTATCTGGSATTTGGAGACAGCATATCATCTATAGAGTCTATAGACTATATCTACTAAAAAAAAAAGTTCTTTTTTGTAAAAAGTAATATCACAATGGGCCTTACCTAAGTCACTTTTCATCTCTTCATAAAAATTAAAGATGTTGATCGTATATCTGGAGCAGTTGCCAATAAGAAACCAGAATTCAGCAATAAATGTCACACAGTCATCTTTTTCATTCTATTGTATTTGCAGAAAGAAAACATAAATCCCAGAAACTATTATACATTAAAAATAGGGAAAAAGTGCTTTTCCAAGAACAAGTCAGTGTTATCTAGTAATAATTATGGCCCTGGTGAAAATCTCACTAAGTCAGCTCAAAAAATTTTATTGCCCTAAAATGAAATCAAGCTCTCTTAAAGGCGTGACCAAACTGTGTCTTTTGAACCCCATACAACTTTGCCACAATCATCTCCCATGCAGGGTTATGGCAGCAGACTGTCCTGATGCAAGGGATGCTGGATAACCTCAAATCCTGCCTGGGAAGTGACAGACAGCTGGGTCTCCCCGGGTGCCAAATGCATGCTCAGGCCACTGCTACCCTCTCGCTCCATGGAGCCATCTCCCGCTGTGACAAAAACCAGATAGATGATCAGGTATTTGTTTAGACATTCAGGCATAGCTGTGTGGCTTATACATCTTTAACCTTCTTCCATGCCAGATTCCACATTTCAAAATTTGGTACTGTATGTTACACTTTATTTTTAAAAACCCTGTATATAATCTTTTAAAATACGGAATGTGCGTGGGCTGGGGTGAGTGCTTCCATTTGAGAGAAGTAGGAAAGCAGAGGTCACTCTGTCAGCTGAAAGGATATTTCTAAATTGTCCATCCACAAAAGGGGAAAAAAGAAATCATCTTTGGGAAGAGACCGAGCCAGGAAATGTGCAAGGTGACCTCCAGAGGTCCTTTCCAACCTAATTTACTGTATGATTCTATGAAATCCTAGTTGTAAATGGGATGCATAAACAGCAGCTCAATTCACTCGTATCTTTATGGCAAACAAGGATATATTTGTGGTGAACAAATCTAATCACAGTGTGAGCCCATAGGGAACCTGACCGCAAAAGCTGTGAGGCTGTTCAGTCATCATGTAAGACCACAGGGAAACCAGATGTACCAGGATTCTCCCACTGCGTCTAGTGAAGCTCAATCCCTGAGGCATTAAAAGGTTATGGAAAAAAGGGAGCAAATACAGCATATGTACAGTAATCCTCTTTTCASAGTGGGATTTTTAGAGATAGGTTTATGGGGCTAGTACTGTACTCCAAATGGAATTCAAGAGCTTCAGTGCAAAGCCCCAAATGCGAATTATCTCAACTCCTGCCCAAGTCAACATTTTGAAAATATTAAGATTTGACAGCCCGAATAAAAGACTCTGTTGCACATAGAGTTCCCATTGGCATCAGTGGGAGTGTAGGACAAGGTCAAAAGCAAAATACAGGTTTGGATGCAGTAGCTACGTCGATAGGATGGAGGGGTCCCTGTCATTTGATTAGTAGTGCACCTTGCAGCAGATGGTGCTCATGGGGAACGGCAGCCACATTAGGCTCCATCCCCATCTCTTTCCTTAGGAAAATATTAGCTGAATTATTTACTGTGATAACTGAATGCCAAATTTTCATCTGGTTAAAAAACAGCCCGAAGTTGCTGAAATCAGTGCAGTCATCCTGATTTAAATTATTTTGAACAGAAATCACAAGAGGCTTCATTCTGACCTTGCACGAGCCCTTACACTTCTGTGTTATGCAGTAGAATTATTCTTGATTTCCATTTATGTGAAAATCTAAATTGGTTCTTAAAATAGATGCTGTCTTTTTTTTTTCCTTTCAGCCCGCTACCAGTAAATTATTTGACCTACATCTTAATAAATATTAGAAAAAAATATTCTCCCCACTGTTATTCCACAAATACACTTCAGAACTTGTATATTCAACTTAGACTCCATTGTTTCTCCCCCCCCAGGATTTATCAACCAAGGCAAAGGGAAATCCACAAGACAGCCCACTCTCAAGGACATCATACTAATATAAAGAGCCTCTTCACACACTTCTAATGTATATGTGCTGTACACATCTGATGTACATCAGCTTACCTTTCTGCCTTGATGTTCTTATCATTTCAGTAATAAGAGCAATCTGTTTTGTGTCTATGTCAAACTGTTGCTCAAGAACTCCCTTCACCTAGTCTACATGAGGTTCTCTGTATTAAATGAGAAGCACTTTGTAAATTTTCTTTTCCTATCCAGAAGTAACAATGAAAACCCAGTAAAAAGGATTACATGCTCTCAATTTCAGAAGGGCCAGCAAGGAAATTATTATGGCTGTAGATAGAAATGTAAAGCACTCGAAATCTGAACTTTCTTGAGTTTTGCCAGAGATTTCTCTGCTTAACTCCTAATAGACTTAACAGGAATTAAGAATTAAAATCCCTTCTACTTCCAAAGGAATACTGACCTTCCAATAGCGAATGTAGAGCATGTGATCACTTTATGCACACTACCAAAATAATCTGAAATTGGCTGTACAAAATAGCTGTCAGACTGCTGCCTTAATATATCATAATGCCAACTGTCTTAACTCAGGACAATGAAAATTGCCTGATTTAGTGCAAAATACAGGCCTTGGGAAGCAAATGTTATAGAAACAGGGTGAAGAGGCACTGACAGACATACCTTAAATAATACACTCTCTTTCATGCAGCAGTAGCTGAGCCATTTGCTCAGTAAAAATTCTATGTCCTCTTACAGGACTGGGCCTTTGGTTTTTCGTTATCTGGTGTTGAAAACCCACTTTCCTTTTGTCCTGTGTTTGCAAAAGCTGCATTCTGGTTTCACAAGAAATAAATGCTAAGGAAGTAAACTTCATGAGTGACAGATTTTTTTTTTTTCATTTTTGAACCAGTTGATCCCTGCCACCTGCTTACAGTAACTATTTCTGGTCTTATTACAAAGACTGAAAAATGTGCAGCTTATATGGAACTGGGGCATTTGTAAAGAGTTTTATAAGTACATATGTTTCTCTAAACTTACCACAGAAATAATAAAAGCTCATAAACTACACTGGTTCAAAAAATTCCTTCTAGGATGCTCGCACTGAACAGACCAGAACAAACCTTTCACCATCCCCTGGTAGAGACACTTCAGAAATCCTTTCTTAAAACTGCTATATAATGCGGTTCTATTCACATTACAGCATACCTAAGCCTTAAACCATAATGCCGAGTCGAAGTCTACTAGACTTGTATCTCTTTCTTCGTTTTAGCACTTGGAAACCCCATGTTAAAATCTCAACATATTCTTAGTACTAGTAATTATTCATCCTCTTACTCTTTCTCATATTTTTCAATTTCAGAAACCTCCAGGCACAATTTAACATGTAGGTTTTTTACATTAAAAAGAAGCATTTAGCATTACTTTCTGTTTTGAAAGGTATCTTACCGCATCTGTTCATTAGGAGCCATATTTGAATATCCCTATCCCCAATTTAGCAGATTTTTAAGTAAAGGTTAAAGGGTTTAAGGGTTGAAAACCTACCTCACCTTAAAATAGTGTTGGTTTAAGTAGGTTCATAATTGTATTCCAAGACTGCCAAGTGAAGCAGAAGTCTGAAAGTTTCGTAATTAAGACTATAACTTTAGCGCTCTCCAACTTCTCACTGTATCTGCCGAAGGTTATCCCAGCTCCATTCATTATCTAACTAGGTTCGCCTAAATTGGTCAAAAGTGCATTTAAATCTAGCCTTGCAATTCCACTAAAATTCTATGTTCTCAGTTGCCTCTGTCTGCCTGTGACAGCAGAAAATAACTTCTTACATTCCTGCAACAAGTTTTTTCTTCTGTCTTAGTCAAGAATGGCCATAAAGTTACTTTCCCTTTTTTAACATTTACTTCTCTTTCAACATCACCAAGTTTTCCCAAGATGTGATCCGTGTTTTGGTAACTAACCCACTTGGGCAAATAAATCATTCTGAGCAATTGCCAGCTCTTTTTGTCTGAAGGTCTTCCATTTGATTTCAGGTTGTTGGCATTTCATTATGTTCCATGGTTGGCCTTGTGGCAATGTCCTTTGAAAATTCAATGCACTAGAAAGGTTAGGAAAAAAGAAAAAAAAACTGCTCTCTTTTCAATATAGAGCATGCAGGTTGAAACAGATGTATCTTGAGGACCCATGATATCAAAGAGAATTCATAAGTTTTACATAAATTCCTCAAATTGCCACAGTTTTGTTATGCATGCATATTTATGAGGAGATATTATACATAATAGAGAGATACTGTATATCAACTAAATATTGTTAGCTTTTGAAGAATTACATTAATACCAAATTTACAATGCAGCACAGAATTACACAACAGGTACGTTTTACTTGGCTACTGCTGGTCCTGTACTGTGAGGCACTGGTATGTTCACTCATCAAAAGAGCATTTTTATGTCCAGGTACATATCCCAGATTAGGAAAAACAGATTACTATTATTTCGATCTCTTATTTCCACATTTTATTTTAATAATGGAGAGCGAATAAGTTCACTAAGGCTTAATAAAATTATGTAGTCAGGAACTGCAAGAGCTTAAGAGGTGATTTAAATATCTAAAACATGACTTGAACAGAATTTAGGACATAAACCCTCCAAAAAGGGACCCAGAAATCCCTCACTGCAGCAACAGCAAGACTTATCAGTGCCCGGTTTTCAGTTGACATTCACATTTTGGACCTGAGGTTGCAAGCTTTCCATTCATGTGCAGAACTGCCCAAGAGCGTGCAGTGCAGAATCTCTGTGATCCAGATGCGAGACAGAGCATAACCTAAATGTCTCACTCCCAGCAATGTCCCTAGAAGAGTCTGATCTGAGTGGCGTGTTCAGGTAAGGTACATCAGCAGTAGTGCTGAGCCCAGTGAACGCACAAATGCTGCAGGAAGCGCACCTTTTCCATAACCACCTAGTAGTTACATCACATGAAACAGAAGATCTGGAATTCTCCTGTTTATCCTGGACCCTCTATGTGTAAAAATGCAAGAGCAATGGCATGGCGGGTGGGGGGGATGTGGACAAGAGAGGCTTGACTCCCAAGTCCACTACTTAGGATACCTGCCTCTTACGGCAAGATTTAGGTCCTGGTCCCAGCTCCATGGCTTCACATCTTTATATGTAGTCAATCAGAAAACAAAGCAAAACCAGCACTAAACAATCTAGGTAGCAGGGACCAGATGCCCTGTGTTTCTCCTGCCAGCTGAGTGTCTCATCTAGTAGAGTGCAACATCTTGTTCCTGCTCAGTTTTTTACCCTTTCCTTTAAATACCATACTCAAACATTGCCTAACTATATGCAAATACTAGTCCAATTAAGCAAAAGATATTGCCATTTGCTAACATTAGGCTTGACTACTTTTGTAGGTGACATTTCAGTGAAACATTCATTCTTTCAGACCTCCATGAAATAGGCAATGCAGTAATAAATTTATATTTACAGTTGTATCATAGAACTGCATTCATGCAGTTCCTCCTACTGTGCCATCACAGTGCTGTTCTGATAGTATCTGCAGAATTCAAAGTCGTGTTTCTTAGCAGATGACCTACCTTTATCCAGAGATAGACTGTTCTCTGCATCCTCGCAAGTATAAAACTTAAAATTGCTTCTGCTTGTTCTACATATAAATGAGAACATTTCATACTTAATATCCAACAAACTGACAAAATGGGACCATGGCATTAGGTTCTAGATATCAAATTAGTTGCAGTGAACAGGTAACAGCTGAGCTGACACAGGAATATCCACGAGTATTTCCACTGCCTAGATCATAAGACCTGAAGCTCACTAGTAGAACATATACTTGTGCTAGCTGCTTGCAAAGCCAGTGTTCACTCTCCATCTCAGACATTACAGACTTGACTCTCCATTGTCTCAATCTTATGCACTCAAAGCAATTATCATTCAGTAGTATACTTTTTTTAACCAATTTATATTTTCTTTGCAGAGCTTTAAATCAATCCAGAGTCATTATACTGTACATGTCTGTATTATCTTAAATTAAAATTTAAACAATAAATTAGTAGGAAGTCTAATACCTAGATGTGAACCAGTCATATCAGCAAAATAAGTATTTCTAACACTGACACTGTTAATTTTTGTCCCTGAGCACAGCCTAAAAGTTCTCTGAAAGCTGTCAGTGACAGTTATCCTATTTTATCCTATTATTTTTAAATCCCCCTCTCAGTATATTGCTAGAAATAAATAGAAAATGCTATTGCCAAATAGTCTCTCTAATCCAAGAACATACTGTCCATTCATGGTTCACCTCTAACCTAACCTTAAAGATGGCAGAAAATGGAAGTATTTATGTATCTCAGCTCTACAAAAAGTGATTAATTTGACATATATCGCTATACACCAATAATAGTCATGCAAATAGTTCTATGAGCACTGGAAGAAATGGAGCAGTAACTGCAACAGAAGCAAGGAGGAGCTCAGCTGTGTGGCTGTTGATCCATTTGATACTGAACTATGAATAGGATGTGTGTAGCCTGTCACAGAACCAGCATGGTCTTTGGGTCTAACACAGTGCTATGCTTGCTACTTGCCATTCTGCCCCTGGATACAGAAATATCCAGTGTCCTGTTCAGCTGCACAGCTGAGCACAGCCAAGCCTGGTCASAAAGAGTTGGAACTGGGAAGGAATTAAGACTCCAGGCCATGGCCAGTTTTGACAAGCGGATGAATCGCTGTATGCTGAAGCCTCAGGTATGGACCAGGGTCCCTAGAGAGTGGTGGCCAGCCTGAAAGAACAGCAAGGGAAAAAGGTAAACTCTAGGACAAGCAGCCAACACCTACATTCAAAAAATTTATAGGAACCTCACCTGCCTCTGAGACCTCTTTGTTCATGTATCTGACTTCACTAAAATCATCCTCCAGGTTTAAAAGACAGTGAAGGGGAGGAAATGTGCATAAATTCACTTAGTCATTATATAGCTTCATGACAGAAAGTATATGAAAAATAATGAACCATAATCACTCCTTTCATTAGGCTCCGACCACGTCCTAATAATCTCCAGTGAGCCAACAGCACAAAAAGAGATGGGAGCAATACCTGCCAGCCTGCCAGCCTGGCAGAACCCCCAGCCAGCCAAAGCAGCATTCTGCACATACCCATACACGTTGGAAAACTACGGAAGAGCTTGGGATAGAGTAGGTTTACATAACTGGTATAGTTATGTGCATCTCAGACATCAGGCTGTCTACACTTAATATCGGGTGCATAAAAACGCTGGACACAGCTCAGCTGGAAGAAGTCATCCTTCCCCTGTCTCTCACACGTTTTCAGGTTCCTCTCTCAAAGCGAGCATTCTGTTCTGTAATGTCACTAACCTCATGCATTTTGCTCCACAGTGTTCCACTGGCATCTGTGATGGTGACAGGAAAAAAGCGTTCTTGAATGCTGTGATTGGCACTGTTAATGACCATGACACTGCAGAGCTGCTGTGTGCTTCAGCAGTGGTCAGCTGATTTCAAGTCCTGAATTTCCATTTAGTAAGGTAAACCAGGAGCATTACATAGCCTCTGAGAAAGCATTTTATTGAAAACTCAAGTGTTAAAATAGCATAGACAAAAGGACTATCAAACATAATATCTGAGAAGGGGTGAGGTGCACAAACAACACAAACCAAACACTTCCTTTGTTTAAAAAAGAAAATCTACAAGCTTTTGTCCATCATCAGTTTCTAAAGCTAATAGATGACACTTCTAAAACCACGATAACAGATTCCCCCACTGGAGTAAATTAACATAGCTTTCTATGTTAGTGGTCCTGAGGTGCTGATTTGCATTGGCTAGAAATCTTCTCTTGTGCGGGGATGCTCCACTTTTAGGCGAACGTGGTTGGTAGAGTGTCAGAAGGTAAGATATGAGAACAACAGTCATCAAAGAGGCCAAGACTGCTTAGCCATGCATTGGAGTCAGAAAGTCATTAGCATGGCCCTGGGTCAGTGCTCCCAGTTCAGCTTCTAAATTCTGGAAGACTCTCTACCTGTTTCTCACCAGATTGTTTTCATATTATTGGTTAGACAAGCCTCATGCAAAAATCACGCCTTTCACCTAAGGTGATTTAGTCATGAGTTCCTAACTGTGCTCAGCATCGCTCCTTTCAACTACTTTGGTTGCTGAATTGTACCACTATGATGTATTCACATTACCGTATGTCATGCACAGAAAAACAAATCAGTGCATGGAATGTATTTACAGTAGTTGAAAGACATATTGTAATGGAGCTTATACTAAAATATGTACACTTAATTGGATTAATTAAACTGCAGATGAAAATACGTTAAATAAATTAATCACTACTTCTGTAAGACTATTCCCAGCGTCTGTGCACATGCTTCACCAAATCCCGTCTACGAGATTTGTAAGAAATGGTATTTTAGTTTTTGTAATGGAGAAAGAAGAAAGTCTTTTTCCTCCTGTTCCACATTCAATTACCAAAACACCAACAGATTTTCTGGCATAGGAAGAGAGCTGAGAGACTGGATATAGCAGGAACTTCAGTTCAGAATCTGGTCCAGATTCTCTTGATGTTCTGACAAGAGGTTCTTTCTCCTCCCCAGGAGTGCAGGGAATAACAGCAAGTGTCCTTCCGAGGTCAGCAGCTCAGGACCTCACTGTCAACCCTGTTACTGAGGCATCTCTGCAGTGCTGCCCATATTAACTAAAAACTGTTGATGGAATAAGAATTTCAATACTTCCCACTAACAAGACTGCAAGTTCAGAATTATTCACATTATAAGATTTGTTATACAGACATACAAGATAGTGCTTGCCCTCTGTAAATTTAAAAAAACCCAAACACATAAAACCAAAACTTGAGCTAAAAAAATTACTCAAAGATTAAATTTTGAATATTACGTAACTTATATATAAAATTTATGAGGGATCCAAGATGGCAATATTAGAGAAATATTCTCAACCATTCAAAAATATTATCTCAACAAATGTATCTACTTGGAACTACTTCTTTAGATACTATGAAGTTCCTTTTTTTTTTTTTCCTTCTGTGGAGCTCAATCATCTATCTGCATCACTGTGGATGTGACTGGCTCTATCTTTTTTAAGTTACATATTATCACTCCACCTTGGCTGTGAAAACAAGCAATTTGGTAATTCTTCAGTACAAGACAACATACATATGGCGCATAAACAACAAAGACCGCATATGAACCTTTCTTTGCTTCTCTAACTCTCTCTTTTCTCTCTCTCTCTCTAAACCACATATATAAAAAGGCCATTTGTGAAGTCCAGCAATTTAAAAATGTAGCTTATCTTTTTGCAGGCACAAGTAATTAGCAGTGCAATTTAACATTGGTAATTATTCATGGCCACAGTTAAGCTCATTTGCATTTCTAACTACCTGATATGCAAGTGAAGACAAGTAATTACATGTCCACACTACTTAAATTGCACAAAAAATAACTGAACTTAACACTGCAACACTGATTTAACAGTGTATCTACAAAACCTAGATGCAAAAGTCGTGTCCAGTCTTTTAAATGTAGTCCTACTGAACGAACTGGTAAAGTTCAGGTGTTTAGAAGCCTGAGGTAAGTGTCTAATGGGATTTTCAGAAGCATATTGGTGCCTCACTCCCATCAGAGTCACGCAGAGTAGAGGTTTTCCTCTGCAGGACAAAGCCTTTTTCATATGCTCAGCAGATAAGCTTATGTGTATTTGTCCTTAAACCTTCATTTATCGCTGTGTAAACATGCAACATGGATCAACTTTTAAGAACAAAAATTAAGTTTCATAGGGCAGTTATGAAACATTTTTAAAAATACCTAATTAAACGTTTTTGAGAAATATTTATAAAACATCTAAGGATCTGGCTAAAGATTAATACCAAAAAAAATTGCAATTATTATCCATAGGAATTGTTATAGTCACATGAATGCTATTTTGTTATAGGTGAAAACATGCATCACTGAGGCAGAGACCACTAGAGAGATTTTCAGTGTGGGGTGAAATTTATGTCTGTGCTGAGAGCCAACCCAGGAGCCAGACACTACGAACAAATGTCTTTACTCTGCAAATACTTTACAAAGCACAGGAACCAAATATATTGCAGGTGAAATTCTCCATTGTGCAGGGGTCTTACACAGGTCTCTGTATTACATAAGTCCTACTTAAATACTATTTTAAAGTTGTGCAAATCTACTGCACAGGCAAGAAATTTCCCTTGGAAGAATTCCTTGAGCCCTTTGAAAAGGATGTACTTTGATAGCATCTATCACAGTCTCTTAAGCAATATATAAATCTTGTGCTGGCCTCTGCACAGAGATGGCTACACCTTGCAAAGTATCTCTCCTGTTTTGTAGAAATGTTGCAAAATCCTACAGTGCTTCAGAGTTTGCATTATGCAGACTGGGTAGACATTGCATATATACAAATTTCAGGGCAGCCGGTAAACACGTTAATTACTGAAATGATCAAGAGAATAGGGACATCAATATTTTACATTTTAGCTATTCACAACTTCTGGCCCTACGCTGAAATCCTCATTCCGCTGAAATTGTTGAGAGAGTTGTTACTGACCTTGGTGAGGCCAGTATCTCACCCAATCTTTTCAACTGATAGTTACTTGTCATCACTAGCCTGTCTTCTAGCCCAATCTCTACCTCAGGCTCCATTAGTGAGATTTCTCAGTGTCAGACTTTTCTCAAAAACCTCTCCCGTTCTGAGGAAAAAGCTCAAAACAATGAGAATCACCTACCCAGCATCCTCACCTGGCTCACAACTATGGTACAGGATTCCAGGGCACGCATCCTGAAAAGAAATTAGGTGCCAAGTACTCAGAACGCTACTTACACACCAACAAAGTTCCTCTGCAATAGCATTCAACTGTCCCCCACCCCAGTCTCCGAGTTCCTGGTACCTTGGCCACGTGCACCCAAGCATCACCACCACCTCACAGGAATGAGCTGCCCAGATCTGCAGATGATGCCAAAGACCAAGAGTATCAAAGTAGGGTTCTCCAATAAAGTGATCCTGATCTGGGAATGGACCTAGTGGGTCCAATTCACTGGACCCAGTCCCTTGCTCATTCTTAAACAGTACTTAAATTGAAAAAAATGACAACTGGTATACAGGATCCTCAGTCACCAACAACAAAGCTGAGTACTTCACCAGTTACTTTCCAGGCCGTTATTATTAAAGAACTCCAACAGAAGAAAATGAAAGAGCTCTGTATCGTAACTGTCAATAACTTTGCAGTGGGGTTGCCCAAACCTGGAAATGGTTCACATCTTTGATCTAAATCAGAAAATCAGGGAAATAGTCTTGGTGCTCTCATTTTCTAGGGAAAGCTCTAATCAGTCTGCTGCTAGCTCTAATGGGGTACCTGAACACTCTTGCACTTACACTTCACTTACACTCTCTCCCTTTACCCTTCCTTCTAAGGGAAAAGCAGACTTAAACACTTCAGTAAAAAAAGAAGCAGGGAAAGATATTTACCTTCCTGACAGTAATCACTTCTTTCCTCTGAGATGTTTATATAGCACACAGATCCTCTGTGTTTTTTGAACCTCCTTCCTGTTGCCCTTAATGTTGCCCCCCTTACATTGTGTAGTGGGCAATTTATTCAGGATTCAGGATCCTTCCTTGTGGCAAAGCCCCAGGAAATTCTGCTTGACTACTCCTAACCCACTCACCTTGCAACAAAGGCTGCCTCACTATTTTTTCCTGAACCTTTCATATCTCTAGCCCAGCTGTTCTGAAGAACTAGTTAGCACACATCTCTTCACCTGTCCTTCCGTAGCTGTTCTCCTCCTCCCCTTCCAATTGCACATTCATTTTGTGGTTCATGCTTCCTGGAGCCATCTTTAACTGACATCTGCCTTCACCTCCCAGATTCCCAATCCCATGACTTCTGGATTTGCTTTCCCTCCATGAGGGATGTGACCTGCTCCCGACACAACAGCTTAACACAGCATTATCTCACGCTCCACCAGAAATCTCTCCCTTTGTAACAAGGGTTTCTCTTGCCTAACTCTACCCTTACAATAAAGAGAATAGAGTGCAATCCATCTGATTTATTTTAGACTTGTGATTCAGAATGAGATGATCTGCTCCCTAAAGCATCTTTTTCTCACCGTTGACTATGATGGGAAACTAGCTTAGTTATATGTCGCTTCAGTCTAGATGTCTACATTTTGTTGAACAAAATTAGAGCACTGGTTCTCAGATTACACACATGATGACAAATGGATTTATGCTGAACCAATGGTTGAACACTGAATGAATTCTGAAGTCCACGGACGACTTCTAAGCAGTCTGTGACAGGTCTAAAAGAAAAGCAAGTTCTTAAATGTTAAATAGCAATATACTTCTGCAACACCTCTAAGAGAAAGCACAGACAGAAAAGGTTAAAAACTACCGCACTGGATCTTTTTTACAACAATGATGATGGTGTCGTATTGTTTACTCTTAGCAAAAAATCATAAATCAGAGTGTAAGAATAGGCCATGACCATGAACATACTATAGCCATCCTGTACCACATATTATAAATCTGCTTCCTAATCTGGTATTGTAAGTGTTTGATTTCCATGGCATTCGGAGGATTCTTTGCTATATTAGACAGACTATCAAAGTGCCTGCTCTTGATGGCTTAGTAGCCACTTTCTTGTCTTTCCCATTTTAACATTAAGAGTGACTTTAAAAGTCATTGTTTATGTCACTGTGGGTACATACATTTAACAACAGAAAAGGGATAGCTGGAGAGGTCTGCTTAGCTTAGCTGATTGTGACATGAAAAGTGCAGCTTGAAGTAGCAACTTTAACAACCACCCAAAATGCTGATTTTTAAAAGTGAAACGAACCCCAAGGATGAGCACCAACACAAAGGCATCATAATTACATTCACAGGAAAAAAGAAAAAAATGTGTGGCACCTGAGCTCTGTGCAAGTTTTCTGCTCAAGAATAAACTTTATTGGAAGCAAGTCACAGGCTTGAAACGGTGCAATTTTTGTTTTAAGTAACAGTATTTTCCAGTGGCTGCAGACCTTTGGGCTTGATCAGGCTGTTACTGAAGCTAATTTTGTGGTTTGGCCACCAATTCCAACGACTTTTAGAAAGTGCCAAAAAAAGAAGAACCCAAACTTTGACAACAGCCTTAAAAAATGCCTGTAGTCTACTCAYGGTCTCAAAGATGTGACACACATTATGAATCAACCCCATAAATCTATCCCCCAAAAGGATTTATTCTGACTTGAGTGGAAGCTCCCAGTGAAGAAGTTCCTCAGAATCCAAATCTCTCGACCCAAAATAAGCTGTTCCTCAATTGCCTTGCAGTCAAAACGAAATCACTTTCGGGGCAAGCCTTTATGTTCCCGCTTCTCCCGGATAAACTTCCATAAAAACTGAAGAGGCGGGAGGGCGGAGGGACGTGCTCTTTCAAGTTTTACCCAAACCCTTCACGTTTCTTCCTGGATTTACCGCGGTGGCACCCAACAACGGTGGGGGCCAGCGGGCGGGGAGGCCGGCGACAGGCCCCTGCGGCGGCCGAGGCCACAGGCCGCTTGACGGCGCCGCCGCCTCGGCCCGCCGGCCCGTATGACATCATCGGGACGGCTCGGTATCGATCCCCAGCGGGTAACGGCTCGGGCGCTCCTCCGCCGCGACTGCCACCGCGCTCACCCTACGCGCTGAGGGGGAACGCTGGCCCTGCGACGGACGGAACGGGCTTACATTAAAATTCATCCCAGTCGCCATGCAGCGCGCTGACAGCTCTGCGCCGGCTTTGGGCTGAATGTTGAGGAGCCGCTTTACGGGCTGCGAGGGGGGAGGCAGCGGAGCCGGGGGGAAGGTGCGGTGTCCTAACGGCCCCGCGGCAAATACGTCCTCCCCGAACCACGGTACTTTTTAAGAAGCCCCCCTGGCTCAGGGGTTAGGAAGAAGGCATTCACCGGGTGGGAATCGGGAGGAAATAAAACGAGCCACGAGCGGGAGGCTCCGAGCAGCGGCAGCTGAAGAAACCGCCCGGTCCCTCTCCTGACAGGCTGCGACGTGCACCACGGCGGCCACTTCCTAGCCCCCATTTTAAGCGAAAGGGGCGGGAGGGGGAGTTCAAAGGCATAAACAAGGAGCGCTGGACCTCATTCCTCCTCCTCCCTTTCCTCAGGCTTGCTTGCCCAGGCTCGCCAATAAATCCAGCTCGGCTATGCATCGCAATGGGAACGTGCTGCCCGGAGGCTGCCTTCCCCTCACTGAGGCGGCTGCCGCTGCTGCTGCTGCTGCTGCTGCTGCTGCTGCTGCTGCTGCTGCTGCTGAGGCTGCCTTCCCCTCAGTGAGGAGGCTGCTGCCGCTGAGGCTGCCTACCCACCACTGAGGAGACTGCTGCTGCCGCGGAGGTTGCCTTGCCCTCATTGAGACAGCAGCAGCTGCCGCCGCCACTGAGGCTGCCTTGCCCTCATTGAGGCGGCCGCCGCTGCTGCGTTACTGGGAGAGATCGTGCCGCTGCGACAGGGGAGGACGGGGCTCGGCGCGCAGGGAGGAGGTGCAGTGAGCATGCGCCGCCCGAGCCGCTGACTGGGTTCTCAGTCAAGGTACCGAGGCAAAAAAAAAAAAAAAAAAAAAAAAAAAAAAAAAAAAAAAAAAAAAAAAAAAAAAAANAAAAAAAAAAAAAAAAAAAAAAAAAAAAAAAAAAAAAAAAAAAAAAAAAAAAAAAAAAAAAAAAAAAAAAAAGGAAAAAATAAAGAAAAAGGGACGGATTGAGAGAAAGAAGAATGGAAGACGGCAGAGGAAAATAAAAAAGGTTCTAAAAGAGACCGCCAGGATAAAGCAGCCCTCGGCCGGCGGGAAGGAGCAGGTCTGGCATGTGGGGATCTCCGGCACCAACAGGTAGGAGGAGAGGGGCTGGGGGAGTCTGGGGGTGCCGAGGGCTGCCGCAGCTGCAGGTGCGTGTGGGGAGGGCTCCCCCCCTCAGGGAGTGGGTCTGGGGGGGCTGATTTCTAAAGAAGCGGCATGATGGAAGTGTTCACAGACAATGCCTCTTCCGCTCTCCCGAGCTCCCCGCCGCGGGAGGCTCTCGCATGGCTCCGGCAGATGCGGCTGCCAGGCAGCGGCACCCGGGCTCCCTTGCAGCGCGGCGCAGTCCAGCCCTGCATGGCCGTGCCTGGGGGGGAGCGGGTGTCTTCGTGAGTGTGTGCGTGTGTCAGTGTCAGTGTGAGTGTGAGTGTGTGTCAGTGCGTGTGTGCGGAGGTAGGGCCGGCGCGCGGCGGGGACAGCTCCACAGAGGAGGGGAAGCGGCGGGGCTGGCGGGAGGGGGGAGGGGGAGCCTGATTTCATGGTTTTAAAACGATGCCATGATCTGATCAGCCTCTGTTTACACAGCAGCAATCAGGCTCTTTTGTGGACGGTAAGAATGGAAGGATTTTGCTGGGATTCAGTGGGAATATCCTTTGTACACCCGAGGTGGCATAGGAAACACTTCGTGTGAATAACGAAGGAGCCTGATCATGCCTGCTGTGGCTCCTGTCCCTGGCTCTGGAGGGAGAAAAAAAAAAAAAAAAACCAACAAAAAAAACCCAGCAGCAGCAGACAGTTCTTTAATTTATTTTATTTTATTGCATGAAATGTGTTCTGGTACGATTCACTGGGAGGATTAGTGGGAATCGCGGAGCCCTAATTAGCTAAAAAAATCAATTTATTATATGTTTATTTAAGCATAACCAAAAACAGCCCTCCCGAAAGGATGGGCATTATATCTTGGGTGTGTTGCCTATTTTTGCTCAGTATTTACACTGACCATTGCTTATTATGAATTATGTTGAGGCTTTAAAGATTTGCATTAAAGCGAGGCGGGGGGGGGAGACCCTAAAGCATAGTGCTATCGGCTGTCTGGCATACCTGTTTATTTGAAAGCCTAAATGATAAAATTATGGTTTATAGGAGGAAGGGAGGGGGATAACGAATACTGTTTCTCTTACAATGTGCATGAACTAACACAGTGTGATTAATGTGCTTTGGTGACTTGGGTTAAAAAACATAAATTCTGCAGGGTTTCTTTGGGTGTGATCCGTATCAACACAGCAGCTGCCTCTAAAACATTGACAAATACTGTAGCCATAAAACAAATGTAGGTAATGTCAAAATATCAGCAGTCTTTGGGGATTTTTTTAAAAGATGTCAGTGATTAACTCTTGGGCTTGCAAACTGGSAATCTTTTGATTCATAAAATCTCTGAGGCTTTAACTGTAAAATTATATATGCTACCAAATATAAGGGGCACCGGTCAGTTCTGAAACTGTAACAAGCCAAATCTGTGAAATGCCAATAATCAATCATGCTAAACAGTAAGTATAAAAAAAAAAAGCCTCATGATTTTTAAAAACAAACAATAGTACTCAAATTTACAACTTCATTTGGTTCTCCATAAATTAACATCTTTGTTAGCACTTTCTGACATCATTTCTTGTTAACTTAAGAACTGATAGCTCGATTTTTTTTCAGATATTTTGATGGCATGACAAATCAGAAAGAAGAGGATGTACTGTATGACTAGACACAAGATCAGTTCTGTTTGTGGATTACATTTTCAGTAAGATGTATGGATCTATTTTTTCCTTGTTCTTATATATAGATCATGAGACTTGACTGAGGCAATATATATATCATCCATCCATCTATGGCGAACTACAGCCATGCAGCTGACAACATTTTACAAAATCTCTCTCCTTTAACAGCTTTTCTGAAACTGACTTCACTGGGTTTCATAATAGGAGTCAGTGTGGTGGGTAACCTTCTGATCTCCATTTTGCTAGTCAAAGATAAGACCTTGCATAGAGCTCCTTACTACTTCCTGTTGGATCTTTGCTGCTCAGATATCCTCAGATCTGCAATTTGTTTCCCATTTGTTTTTACCTCTGTAAAAAATGGCTCTACTTGGACGTATGGGACTCTTACTTGCAAAGTGATTGCCTTTTTGGGGGTTTTGTCCTGCTTTCACACTGCTTTCATGTTATTCTGCATAAGCGTCACCAGATACTTAGCTATTGCCCACCACCGTTTTTATACGAAAAGGCTGACCTTCTGGACTTGTTTGGCCGTTATCTGTATGGTGTGGACCCTCTCTGTAGCCATGGCTTTCCCCCCAGTTTTAGATGTGGGCACCTACTCGTTCATTAGGGAGGAAGACCAATGCACTTTCCAGCATCGTTCCTTCAGGGCTAATGATTCCTTGGGATTTATGCTTCTTCTTGCCCTCATCCTCCTAGCCACACAGCTTGTCTACCTCAAGCTGATATTTTTTGTTCACGATCGCAGGAAAATGAAGCCAGTCCAGTTTGTTGCAGCAGTGAGCCAGAACTGGACTTTTCATGGTCCTGGAGCGAGTGGTCAAGCAGCTGCTAATTGGCTGGCTGGATTTGGAAGGGGTCCCACACCTCCAACCTTGTTGGGAATCAGGCAAAACGCGAACACCACAGGCAGGAGAAGGCTACTGGTTTTAGATGAGTTCAAAATGGAGAAGAGAATCAGCAGAATGTTCTACATCATGACATTCCTCTTTCTGACCTTGTGGGGTCCCTATTTGGTAGCCTGTTACTGGAGAGTTTTTGCAAGAGGGCCTGTAGTACCAGGGGGATTTCTAACGGCTGCTGTCTGGATGAGTTTTGCCCAAGCTGGAATCAATCCTTTTGTCTGCATTTTCTCCAACAGGGAGCTGAGGCGCTGTTTCAGCACAACCCTTCTTTACTGCAGAAAATCCAGGTTACCAAGGGAACCTTACTGTGTTATATGAGGGAGCATCTGTAAATCTTTAGCCTTGTGAAACACTACCATTCTCTGCTAAGCAATTGTGGCCTGTAGCCATGTCTTGAGAAGAAAATCAAGAATGGGATGTCAGCAATTGTAAGGATTTGGGCAACATTCTGCAGTCTTTGCAATAGCTCACCTCTAATCCTATTTTAAACCTAAACATGTTCCTGCTGACCACTGCTGAAGGTTTGTAATTAAGAACAAAGGACTGAACTACTGCCCTGAATTCCTTTATGTGGTTGAAATCTAGATTATGAAAGTAGCAGGTGCTAAGTATCAGTGCTAAATGCTGTGTATATCACTACATAAAATAAGACCATCAAAAAGATTAGCATTGGACATCTTAATAAATTAAGTTGATATGAGGTTAATGTGTTGATAAAACTAATTTTAGACATCTGAAGACCTTTAAAACATTTCATACAATTATTGTTTTGCAAAGACTGAAAACTGGGGACTCAAGTACTGTAACTGATTAAAGATGTGCCATGCATTATTGGATTATCACACTTACAAATCTGTTTGCCTTGTGAGTAAGTTTTGGGGAGCATTCCAAAGCAGTATTTTTGTTCAGATTTAGACTTTACTTTTTTTTCCAAATATATTACTCTTTCTAAATACCATTTTCCTTAACAGTGAAATTACTAACATTTAACTGTATTCTGTGTTTTTTGCTGATTTGGTATAAAGTTTAATAGACTCTTATTTATATTTTTTAAAAAGCTAGATATCAGTCTGTTAGGCAACGTTAATGATAATATCCAGTCATAATTGAACAGTTATAATTATACAGAATAAACACATGTTGCCTTAAAGGGTTATCTAGTATCTTCCATTTTGTTTAGCATTGAAGCAAATAAGCAAGGAAAATTGAATCAATAACTCTGGTCAGTCATTTGGGAGTGCATGAAAGATCACTTAGTCCTCTTTTTTCCTTTTTACTCCAATGGTTCCCAAAATCAGTATGCACATCACTGGGATGATATGATTTTTTTCTAGGTGTGCCGCCCTTTCTAGTTTGTTCTGAGAAACACAGGCAGTTGATGTATGTTTATATTTTAAGACAGCTGTCATGGGGAGACCGCAGCCTTAGTATGATATCTTGCACAATTTGTGAAGCATTTATTCTACTGAAGGCACAGTCTTGTTTATATTTTCTGCACATTTTGGTGTATTGGTTGTTTTAAATTATTTAAGTTTTAACTTGTGAAAGCATATAATATGATTTCTTAGTATTTTAGAAATACATTAGAGTCTGTGAGTCTTTCCTTCTTTAAGATACAGATGTGTGGATTTCAATATAAAGTTGCATTTGCCAAAATTTACCTGTGTAGCTTGTTAATTTTCTTGGAATAAAATTTTACATTTTTCCAGTTATACAATTAACCTTTTTTATTTTGTCTAGTGAGCTAGCATGAAGTACTGAGAATGTAGCCATTATGAATTATTATCCTTTACAGTCACTGTATTCCCAAACTGTAAATGCATGAATGATGGGGACCACAGGATTGATAAATGATATTATCTACAGTAGCACTATTGTGTAGTTTATCATAATTACCCATCTATCTGTTCTAATATGTCAGTTATATTTAAAGTTACAACACAGTATTTGACAATAACTTCACAGTTTAATTTTGGAAAATGTGTATATTTGAAGCACAACATCATGAGTTGGTCACTCATAAAGAACATGGATTTTTCTTAATTTTTGGAGAGACAAGACTAGAGGTCTTAATTCAGTATTGGTATATCTTGTCCTTTGTTGTAGTTTTATGACCAGCAAGTTAATGTATACATACACAAGCAGCAGTCAATAATGGAAATGCTTAAATTTGTATGATAACATTATACAACATATGCAACAATTCAGAGAGTTGTGTCTATATGTGATCAGACAAGTTGATCAAAGATTTAGTGAGCAATCTGTTTGACCTCACTTACACTTTTATACTGAGGTTGATTGGTTGAGAGGCGTGGCTTTATATACTGTGTTGAAACAGAAAAATTGCTAAAATAATGAGTCCTCATCAGTACAAGAATGTTTCAGAACATAATTTGAAATGGGACCAATAAACTTCTACCAAAAGGACTTTTTTATTACACTGAAAAAGACTTTGAAATTAAGGTAGTTAAGCAATTGTCAAAGATAGCAAGAGCGAATAAAAACTGAATCGTATGTTGAGAAAAATTCTGGAAGTTATCCCACTTAAGTTTATTAAAAGGTTGATTGGCAATAACTTCAGTCTAATTTCTATAAAATAGTAACCTTTACAAGGAACATTGATATTACATATTGTAATAAAGAAGTACATATAAATAAAGTTGTAAATAGTGTTATAGTTGTAGAAGTAGTCGGTTCTGAAGATTAGCCAGAAAATTTTCAACTATGAAATTTCAAAAGCCGCAAATTTGGGGCCTGACCTAACTCCTAATAAAGTCAGTTGGTGTTTTCCCATTAACTTCATTTGGAGCAGAAGCAGGCCCTAACATTTCTATAGTACTATGCTTCTGAAATACTAAGAAGGCTGTATTTACTATGCAGTGGGAAAAGAAAAAAAAATAAAAACAATTTAAAATTATTTCCCTGGAAGTTTTGCAAGCAGTAACTGATGTAAATTAAAATAATAAACAGTAAACAAGTCTGAAAGCAAATATTTTGCTAAATGTTTTTCTTTTGATATGAATAGAATTCCTTTGGCTAACTGAAAAATACGCAACTGTATTACTACCTGACAGAGGAGAGGTACTTTTTTTTAAGTGAATTTTTATAATTGTTCCAGTAAGAAGTCTTGTGACCAAAGTATTTCCTTTTATTTTCTCCAGTGTTAAAAGAACAAGGGGATGTTCAGTGAAATTAAAAGGCAACATATGAAGTAACATTTTATGCAAAGTTATTACTCAGTGAAACTCACTGGCACAGGATGTCAAGTAGTTTAGAGAGATCCCTACAAGAATTATATGTATACATTAATTAAAGCAGGGCTTGCAGTTTTTGTCATCAGTGTAATTTTGGTCCTAATGTATTAGGGTGTAAATTCAAAGGAGCAAGAAGGTTTATTCCAATTCAGTATACTGTTGTGTCACAGTATGAAAAGACCTTTACTTTCATTTTAGTGCAGGAGTTAAGCTGTTGCCAAAGCTAGAATACAGGGCTGGTAGGTTACTCTGTTCTTTTCAGAATAGCAAAGAATATCACACTATTTTATATCTGCATTGATCTTTAATGCTCATGGGTAATGTGAAGTTAGTAGTTTTAATTTTCCCGGTGGCAGAAAAAAAGAGTAAGAACAGATTCCATGGAGAAAAGGCTGTCTGCCCCTGTTGCTTTCCTGCCCTCTGTTGCCCCACTGGCCCTTTGGCAGCCTCTCCATCAATCCTTCTTGAAGATTAAATGTTTCATATACCAAGTCTTATATTTCTCCTGCTCCTTAAGAAGTGTCTCAGCCATCCCTCCTCCCCCGTAAATAAGCTCCTGCAGCAGCTTCCCAAGGTTTGTCAGGGTCTGGGTTCCCCTCCTGAAGACAGAGAGAGACTGCCAGTTCCTTCCAGCTGCCTTTGTAGTTCATGGAGTCCTCACTCCATGATGCTTGGCTAGTGCACTGGGTATCCCTATCTTTTGGCTTTGGTCATGAAGTAGATGCTATCTAGGTTATGCAGAGAAAAATGAGAATGGGGAGGGGGCAGCAGGAAACAACTTCCCCTCTCCCAACTCCTTCTTAAAGAAACCACTGTTGTTG
The DNA here is from genome assembly GCA_035582835.1 of Phoebastria nigripes. Taxonomy (NCBI): domain Eukaryota; kingdom Metazoa; phylum Chordata; class Aves; order Procellariiformes; family Diomedeidae; genus Phoebastria; species Phoebastria nigripes. The sequence continues at coordinate 123,353 of JAYKAV010000156.1, forward strand.
TAGCATTGCCCAAGAGCATATGATTTTTTTAAAGCATATTCAGTGCTAATGACCCTCTAAATGAATATAATGTACAGTTAGCCAATTAATGCTAATTAATCAGCTAATTAATGCTGATTTTGGTACAGCTACAAAATATTATTACAAAATGGCATTCCGTCAGTCTCTAGCCCTTGGGGGCAGAGGAGTCCRCTGTATCTATCTATCTCCTTTTAAGCGCATTGAGTTTGTTCACTGGTATTGTCTTTGCTTTACCTTTCAAGCATGTAAACATTTTACTTACAGTAATAGGAGTCCAGTATTGCAGCAAGCTGTTATTACTCATGGGTTTAAAAAATAAAGTAAAAGGGAACTCTGATGATTTTCAAGGTGAATTAGAGAGGTATTTTGACAAACAATTGTTTTTTAGCAAATGTCAGATAAAACTGGGGGTTGCTGGTCTCTTTCACAGTTACACAGTCAGCTCAATTGTTGAAGATAGAAATGGAGTAGATTAATCCATGTAAAGCTAAAACATAGGTAATACAAAGCATAGGCACATTAGTTAAGAACTTTCTGTGTTTATTACATTTGTCGAGGAATCGAGTTATGCTGAAGTAAAAAGTGAGATCAGAAATCCAAAGAAAAATGGTGGGTGTTTTTCCTTTTTTTCTGCTTTGTTTTAGCATAGCACTGCTAATCTGCAGCCTGGGCTACACACCCACAGACAACAGAGAGTTGACTGTACAATTCTGCATACCACATAGACAACTTCCTTCTAGTTTATATTCATTGAGAGCTGTGTAAGTGCACACTACTAATCTGATGGACTTTTCAGAGAAAAGAGAAGGCTTAGTCTGAGATACTGTTCTTCAAAACTAAAATTCAATATATGTTCTCTGCTTTTGTTTACTGAAGTGATTTTGAGTGTGAAGAAATCAGTGATCTAAATCAGTAATGATCATGAGCATTCTCTGGCCATGACCATTAACAACAGGACAAGATGACATTTTGCAATGCATATGACAGCAACAAATCAAAGAGTTTGGTATTGTACACCATGACTTTCCTTGAGTGGCCTGAAAATAGCTCATGTTTTATATTTAGAAAAAAATATGATGAAGCTGTCCATTTAAATGGATAAAGTCTTCAACTAGCCAGCGTGGAAAAAGAAGGGTGGATTTTAAAGATTGCTTATTATAAATAGTGAAGAGTTTGGCTGAACTGTGTAATTACATAAGTATATGATGATCAAAGGAGTGCCACAGTGAGTAAGTTAGATTTTTTAAGAGTCTAGAAAGGAAATAAGTAACAACAATCTTCAGCCATTTGAAATAAAATAATTGCAGTCATCCATATGTTTCATAAAATTTAGATAACAAAACAATTATTGCCATTTTCAGTACTTAGTGATTTTATGCACCTGATGCATTTAAAGAACAATGTCTTTAGACAGTGAGTTGGCTGATGCAGCCCAGTGAGAGACTTATTCTTCACATCACAGTTTTTGTACTATGCTTTGTATTTAATAAGCACGAGAGATATAAAAACAGAATTCATCTGATATAATCTTCAACCAGCTCTGCATTAGCTACAACAAAACTTCTCCAAATATTAGGCAAATTACTGTCTCCAGAGATTATTCAAAATTATCCCTGTGCTAATTTACGAAAAGTCTACTTCACCTTTGTTAAAGAGCCATCTAGTTAAAGAAGTACATATTTTTCATCCCTTCGTAGGTTGGCTAAGACAAGTTCTGCTGTAATGTGGAATTAAAAATCCCAAGTATGAAATGATTCATTTGAATTTCAGTTATTATGCTACCTATATGTGACATTGTTGTAGTCACATTTTAAATAAACCCACAAAGTTTATGGTTGAAGAATGTAAATGATCACTCATGATGCAAAAAAGCAAAAAACAATCACATACTTCCAGTTCATTCTTTTTTTTATTTCCATGGAATGTTAATGTTTCAGTTTTAGGAATGCAAAGGCAAACTCTGAAAACAAGTATGTTGGAGGGGAAAGAAAGAATAGCCAGAAATACATCTGTTAAGGTAATCTTTGCAATGAAGAAGGTTATCATATATGCATTGCATTTTCTGCATGGTTATAATCTATCAGTTTGCCTACTTTTTGCCAGTGTGTATATGCGGTAGATACAATTCTCATGCCACCATTAACTACAGCATTTCCTGAGCCCTTTTATTTTCATTCTATAACCATCAAGCTCAGGCATGCTAACATCCTTATGCAAATTGAAGAAATCACTAAAAATAGAAAGTTTTGCACTGTAATAATCTTGGTGGACCAGGTCCTTGAGATAGTTTAAGAGGGTGGCGCAGATACTTGATGAGTACTCTAGGCAGCAGGTTGGAGGATACAACAAAGTTTTCACCCCTGTTTATGAGCCAGTTAAAACCCTACTGTTGTCCCCTAGGGAAACCACCTCCCGTGGAACTGGCTCACCGCAGGCCTGTAACCCACTTCATGTTGAGTTTAAGTAGCACTTTGGTTGTGCATACCCTGAGTACTAAGAGGTGAAATTCAGCAGTGAGCAGAGATAAGAAATGCCTAGACAACATTTGTAGGCTACAGACAGGTGATACGTGCTTGTCTTCTCAAAACAGAAGAAGTAACAGAAGAAGCAGAGGCCCAGAGGTAAACGTTTTTTGTGAGCTGGACCTCAGAAGTGACTGAGAAGATCTGTTGTATTCTTGATTTTGGTTTTTTTTGGAAAATGCATGCCATCTCAGCTACTCCATTCCATCCCACCCATTACCAGTTCAACATTTGATTTTATGCTTAATCAAGTTTGTATATTCTTTAAAATACATATTTAATAGTAAAATGTATTTGTAGCTTTGCACTGATTATGGAGATATATATCAGTGTATGTGCTTGCTCATTTCCATAAGCATTTCCTGTGTTACAGACACACAAATCCTGTTTTTGAAATTAAGGCACTCTACAATTATGTGTTTCCTGAATTCTCTGTGAAGGCCCTTAAGCTTTGGAAATTTCTCCTATTTGATCCAAAACACTCAATGCAGATTATTAGGGCACACTGCAGGGAACATTTGATTTCTCTGACTGCAGGACTGTTTGGGCATCATGAAGACTGGAAATGTATATTTAGTTCCTGTATAATAATTTACGGTAATGACTGGGCAATAGAATTGATAGTGATGGGACTGCTAGAATAGGATATTTCGGTAACTGCAACTTTAAATTACATCGTAAGACATCTAGCACAAATGCTCCTTTTGTAAGTTGATTATGTAAATGGAAAGTAAATACACACACAAATGAGTACAGTTCTATAGGATTTTCATTAACATATTCAGTCATAGCTATAGCAAGATGGGCATAAAGCAAAAAAGAAAAAAAGAAAGTAGCATACCATTTGATATGKACTCCTTGTAACTTTGGCTCGATTCCTGCAATCCCAACACAAGGAAAATTTTCCCTCTCTTTTGTGGAAACTTGTCTCAATAAAGACTATAAGATCTTGATAATTTATATAAGTGTTCATGTTTTTTACTTGACTAGTTCTCAGTGAGAGCATGGCATAGCAGGGCTTTACATGTAATCTTTGTCATAGTCTATGTGCAAAAGCAATCTTTTGATTGGTTTCAAGAGGGTGTATACACGCATATATATATACACACACACACATACTTTTCTCAGACTCTCCAAAATAAGGTAGTGTAGTTGATACCAAGTAGGGACAGCTCAAGCCCTGGTGGAGGGCACAGAGTATCACACTAGAGTAAAATAAGTGAGTATAAAATCAGATGCAAGGGAGGTGAGGGACATTTAGTAATAGCTTCCTAGCTAACAGTCGTAAATAATGCTTTTGGACCCATTTGTAAACCTCCTTGTAAGTTCCTAAGTGGTGGTAAGAGCATCTGCAGTAAGGTGGGGTGTAGTGCTGCAGCTGAGTCCTTATCCCCACTTCTTTATATAGGGGCAGGCTGGAAGCAGTACACATTATAGTCTGGTTCCTGCCCCAAGCACCTTGCGTGGTAGTAATATTCGCTAAACTCAGCAGCCTAAGGACTTACTCCAGATGGATTATTTGGTCACAGTCAAATTTTTGAAACTTGTTTTTCTTTCAGTGTTTTCTGTGAGTAGTTTCTGTTCTTAATAGGTGGAAAGAGGTGCATGTAAAGGGAATGAATGGGTTGAGCAAATCCTTTTCAGCCGAAACTTGGTGTGAGGAATTTCATAAGGATGGAGGTAGATGTGGAAGCCCTTCACAGTTTTACCATATCTCTCAGACACTCATGTATTTCAGCGTAGTTAGCATATATGCACACAAGGGGCTCAAATGGTCTTCCCCAGTCAGCACTCAGTCTCTCTTTCCAATGTAAATCTCCAGAAAGACAGAAACCATTGTTTGTGGAGACTCTTCTATATAGATGACCTTCCTCTGAAAGGCACATTGTCACAAAAGCTGAGATTTGTTGTATCCTTCTGTATTGGAGAAAACAATTCAATTTTGTATCTTTCGTATTAAAATTTCATGTTAAATTTGCTTCTTAGCATACTAACTTAAAGGTAGTATCACAGAAAAGCCCATTGCGCCCTCCCAACCAGGAAGACCACCAGTCTAACTGGTAAACACAGTATTGGTGGGAATTTTATGAATCTTTGGCATCAGTTAAATAAATGCTGATACAATAACAATTATTGCAATATTTGATTAGACAAAATCCCTGAAGGGGTTAATTTCCTGCTTTGACATTTTCCTTATGCAAATATCCTCATTCCATTTCATGCAAGACAGGTTTGGCAAATGTGGATGCTTTGGGTGGTATTGACATCTAAGTTATGCCATCTAAGGACAAGTGCTGGCTGCTAAATTTAAGTTCAGAAGAGACTGTGTAAAACTAGCTACCACAAAAAAAACCAAGCAATGTTTTCTTAAGTCATGTATGTGATCCATTAAACATTGGCTTTGGTACCTGGGTATTGTCAGACTTAGCATTCAAACCTAATACAGAATTAGAAAACAAGCTGTCAAGATAATTTCTAGTCACTGAATATAACTATGAAATGTTGTTGTTATATATATTCTACTTGACTGCTTCTTTGCAAATATTGAAAAAATGCATATGATAAGACTCAGATGGAAAAGTGTTGACCATACTGAAATTAGTAATAAAATGCCTATTGCTTTCAGTGAAGGCAGGATTCTATGTATCAACCTTAATTTCTAAAGACAATGGATGTATGCCATACAATGGATGTATACATCACACTCATGTATGCCCAGCATGCCTAAGAAATGAGTTTTTAAGGCCCAGTTCACATTCTTAAGCTTTTTAGTTCTGTTTTCTTTATGTCAAGGTCTTCATATTATGCTTACAGCAATGAAATCTGAACTCCTGTTGTAATTTGTATTTATATAACCATGTTGCTTAATAGCCTCTTTATAGACGAGTACCCCTTTGTATTAGGTTCTGTGAAAAAGCAGCCTCTGTCTAAAAGCAAACAATTAAAAGATAGCACAAGATGGGTACAGACAAGTGGGATTCCAAGGAAATTATGAGACAGTGTTGGTAAGCATGATGGGCAAGGAGATCCCAGCATATTCAGGCTTTTGTTTTGTTTTGTTTTTGTTTTTGTTTTTGTTTTGAGGGGAGAGAGGTGATTGAAAAGGAAAGTTTTAAAAGAATGGAAAAATAACAAGGGGATGGATTCTCAGAAGAGAAGAGCAGCTTGGGAGAAACTACAAAGGCTGTTTCCTGAAAATCTAATTGTCAGTGATAATTGTCAGTGATAGCCTGTCAACATGAGCAGATTGGAACCTCCTGGTAAAGAAGGAAAGATGATAGGCCAAGAAGAGCAGAATGAAGTCGCATCGAAGCTGGAAGAGGAACAGAAAATAACTACTGATTCACAGCATGAGGTAGAAAGAGGTCATTAGAGGTCATGTTGAAAGTAAGGTTCAATGAAAATAATTGGTGAAAGCCAAGGAGATTGGCTCCAGGTAGTGACTGCAGTCAGTGAGCTTAAAAAGGAGAGGTAGAATAAGATGGCAGAATAGTTGCCAAAATAAGTGGGATACAGACCGCCATCCCTTTTTTTTTTTTGGGGGGGGGGGGTGTTCAAATTAAGGAAGAGACTGCATAATGTCTGAATTGTTATGGGAGGAGACAGAGGACAGAAGAAGGTGATGAAACCAGCAAAGGAGTGCTTGAGAGGCAGGACTGGATATTGGAAAGGGTGGTGGGAGGTGAGGATAGCTGAAGGGAAGGCTGGCAGAAAGGCCAAATTCAGATGAATGTCCTTGGAGTAAAGCTGGGAGATGTGGATTTGAGATTCCAGGAGATGGAGGACTCTGGGAAAGATGGAAAGGATGACGATAACAAGAAAGGGGAATGACATCAGTCAGGGAAGGGGAGGGACAAAGAAGTGAAGAGAAGCTGTGTTGCAGGAGGATGGCAAGAGCCAACAGTGAGGGTCGCCCAGACAGGAACAGGTTGCTGTTGTTCAGTAGAGGTTCTGCTTATCAATGACATTGTGCTAACCCATGGCAAAAGGAAGCAATGCCAAGGGATTCCAACATCAGTGAGGTCTGGGCAACTGTGGTCTCAGTGCTCTCAGTGTCTTGTAGCCAGTATTACATATGAGTTCAGTAGGAGCTTGAAGAAAGACCGAATAGTATCCATTATTTACCATTCTTTCCTTTTTTATCATTTAGCAGGATTTTCTCTTTTACTTCCATATTCTTTTTCTTGCTCTTTTTGTAATGTTAATCTACTAAGAAAAACTACATGTTCTTCGTAAGTGACACTATATATTTAGAGTATGTTGGCCCAGCAATTTTGATAACTTTCAGACTGAATGATAGCTTTTCAGAACAGTGAAAGTGCAGTTTCTGTGCAATTTGAGAGCACTGCAGTGTTTTATCATCATTATCTCCCGTAATGGTGGTATCTTGGTCTGGTGAAGTGACCATTAGGATGAAAGCCAGCAACTTCCAGGTTCTCATTGCAGCTTTGCCACTAACATCATTGCATGGGTGACCTTGGGTGATTTGTATAGGCCAACTTCTCAGTTATCCACTAATTTTAAGCAATCCAAGGACATTTTGGGTTCCCAGTTTAAGACACTAGTGAATCAATTTCCAAGGGAATGCAGCATCCATAAGTATAGATTATGTTAATGTGGTAGGTGTATAGGTGGTAAAACTGATCAAAGATGTTCTATTTAACTTGTTTTGCCAAGTCTTGGCCTTCTGCAGGAAATTTCAACTTCTACTTCTCAGCATTTTCCTTCCTGAGAAACTGAAAATATTCTGTAAAGAAAGTTCTATTTCCTGACCACTCTTTAAGATTAGGGCCAACAGTACTTCTGGATAGTCTTCCAAAAATAAGGTAACCAGATTAGTGGTCAGCTTGAAAATGTGGGTTGAAAACTTTTTTCTACATAGTTTGCTGGTTGAATAAAATGGCTAATAATATAACTTACTTGAAGGATGAGAGACTTAATTATGTAATGTTTCTAGATTTCTGAAACTCGTTATAAATCAGGATTTACCCCCTGTAATTGACAAGGCCATGGTAGGATGCCCACAGCCACCCTAGGCAAGCAAGTAATTGTTAAAGTTTGTTCAGTTAAATGTTGATGAGACAGTGTGGTGGTCAGCTTTCATTGCTGACAGTAGGCTGCAGCCCAAAAGTTTGGAGACAACTGTGACAGATGATTTGGGATGTTCGGATAACCTCATCTTGCCAAGAGATATGTTCATTAAGTTGTCAAAGAACTGAAATGTATGCATTGCCCATCCATCTGGCATATAATTTAAATACAGCTGAATTCCTGACCTCAGATATGATATAAGCATTTCTGAGTAGACATGCCTGATAAATTTGCATAAACAGAGGCTCTTGGAATAAAAATGCATTTTAAAAGGAGAGTAAAAAAACCCACTTCTGAGATCTAGAGACTCGTGACAACATTGATAGATGATAACATACTCAAATAAAAAAAAAATTTTACTGAATACTAAATAATATTTTTAAAATGTTTGCACAGGATTTTAGTACAATTAGTAAAGTCTCTCTGTAGCCTGAAGAAAGGTGTCAGCAGTTGAAGTTCCTGAAACTGAGATACTGAATTCATCACAATGAGTTTTCTGAGGGCTGAATAGATAATCTGCATGATTTTAAATATTAAAAGCCTTTGTCAGGGTAGACGTGCCTGCAAAAATGCAAGCTGGCAGTTACACATGATTAAGTCACAGTTGTCTGGGCGATTCCATATCTGGGTTACCACAAAATATTATAAATAAAAACAAGTATTGATACCTGATTTTATTAAAAAAAATTACTTCTGTCAGGCAGCAATGTTGTCATCAGTTAGGTGGATTTTAGCAATGTTATTTTAACACCTTAATATTTGAAACCTGATCATACCAATACAATGTTACAACCCAAACCTGCAAAACCTGGGTGATACGTAATGACCCTATGGGAATAGTAGCACCACGGAGGCTAGGTGTATGAGCAACCTAGGTTCCCTCGACTGTCAGTGGAGCCTCAGCAAACAGATTGATGGTGTGATTGATAGGTTTGGAGAGGGGTTCTCTGAATTCTGGAGGCTTTCAATGTAGGCACCTAAATCAGAGCCTGAGGCTTGATGGTGAACACCCTTTCAGTCTTTCTTCAGGTCTGTCTGTGAGAACACTGCCTCACTCTCAAGACTGTAACGAAAAGAGAAGACTCATTCTTCTTTATCTTTGTAGGAGAGCTGGTGCATGAATTTAAACTTCTACGCAAGCAGATGGTAATATTTTCTTTTCCACTCCCTTTTCTCGGCACGGAGAACATCACTGTCTTCAAGTCACGAATCTGGGGATATGTTTATCAAGAGAGCTAATAGCAAAGCCTCCCTCTGYTGTATGAGCAGTTTAGAGAGTGATGTATTTCTCACAGTCTCATGAGCACGTTGAAAACCTGCTTCACTTGTGGGCACCTCTGAACAGTCAATAGCTGTTCCTGCCAGTGAGGCTCTTGTGGATACCCATGGGACACCCATGTCACCAGTGTGGGTGCAAGTAACCCTGCCTTCTAGTAGATCTTCAAAATCCACATGGAATTCAGTAGTTCCATAGGGCAGAGACTTCTGCCAGCACTCACATGAAGAATGTAAATGCAGACTTGTAATGTTTTGCTACCGGAGGTATAGGTATTATGTATTTCTATGGCAATTGTCCTATCACCACTTCCTCTGCGCAAGTACTGCCCTATTCTTTGTCAATTTTTTCCTTTCTCCTTTTCCAGTTGCTGCAGCCTTGAGACATTGTGTTCTTGGAGGGCAACAACTGCAGAACTCAACCATATTTGTCCCTATTCAATAAAAATTCAGCAAATACAAATTCATGTCCTGAGCTAGCTCCGTTTGATGTCCCCGTGCTTCCTTCTACGTGTCTCATTGTAGGAGGGCAGAGTTCATTCCCAGGTGAAAACTTAGGTTTACCCTGTCAGGACTGCTTAAATCTATAAACATTTGCAGCATCTGGTCTTTAGTCTATCTTTATTGTTCAGTGGTATGGAGGCTCAAGAGCAACCTCAAGTGCAAAATGCTCCATGACCCTTGTTCTGTCCATCATAGGTCCTTGCTTCAGCTCACAATGACCATCCCATAGCACCTTCCTACATATCATCTAGCAAAGAATCCAAACAGACTGGTATTCTGGGATACCTCTGGTGGGTTCAAGCCATGCTATGGTTATGCCTGTCCCATTGCTACTGCTTGACAGACATATTTAAAAAAGGTGGCATGCCAGCTCTTGAAAGCCTCCTCCTGAATGCAGGCTTGCATCCAAACAGTTCAAGCTATGGCTGTAAGCCACACACAACTCACAAGGTGATTTCTACAGTCTGAGGGGGTGAGCAAGTCCTTCTATACTCAGGAGTTGTGGTGGCATGGGCATGTCCTTAGCCAACTGGTTGACTACTCAGGATACTCATACCTTTGTTGTCATTGTTCATGCCTCTAACCCAAGCAGCACACTGAGCAGCAAGAGTTGTGTCTGAGGACCAAGGAAAGAATAAACTTTGGGCACTGCAGGGTGGGCAAAGGGAGGAACTGCAGCGGGAGGAAGGAGATGGACATTGGATTTCAGTGTGAAAGAGGAGGACATACAGAAGACAGAAATTACAGTGTCAGGAGGCAGGGTACCTAGGAGCAGTGTGGATGCTCAGGGAACAGAGGTGATGTGGACAGGCTGCAAGAGACATAGGGGTCTTGGGGCAAGGAGCAGAAGAAATGCACGGGCGGGTAGGCGCGTGGGTGTGGGTGGGAGAGTATGGTGGTTTGAAAGGCTGCTGGAATGTAACCATTCATTAGTAGCCATTCTGTGCATTGGGAGGTCAGTTTAGACACAGCCAAGGTGTCTTTGGTTTAGGGGGAAATGTGAAACGTGCTTAAAAAATGAGATAAATGCAGCCAGAAAGTTCTCAAGGAGTATGGGGGTCAGCGGCAATTGGACCTGGTGATCCTGTTTTTTCCAGGCCAGCTAGCAATTCTGGTGCATACCCCATTGAGGGCAGGACAAGGCAGAGAGAAGGTATGGGAGGCCATACTTGAAGGAGGTGTGTGATTTGATGCTTCCCCTGCAGCCTCTCTGTGTGCTCCTGCGAGGCCTTAATTGGAACTGACAACTGCTGCTCCTTCACAGAACTCCTGAGGGAGAAGAGGAACAGCATTGCCTTACGCCCTCGTTGGGATGATTTCTTTCCTCCTTTTCCCCCATGTGACACAAACAGGGAAATTAATATTCCAAGCCATTGAGCCTGCTTGGTGAATCTGGCACAGCATTATTTAAGATGACAGATTTTAAAATTTTTTTTTAATTGATTCCATCTAGCTCAGCATTTGAAAAACCTTGAAGATCGTATTATGTGCACAAGCACAGTTAATTTGTTTGTTGCAAGGACCCCAGTCATAAAATGTGTATATCCAAGGCCATTGTGGAATTAAGACTTAAGCCATTTAAGCAAGTCTGTATGTGAGTAAATAACATTCAGCCTCCTGGTGCCCAAAAAGTATCCAGGCAGAGCCCAGAGAACCTCTGCTTTCAGCACAACACTGCCCTCTGGAGCTTTCTGAATCACTCTCATCGCAAACCAAACAAAGGACATAAAGGAGAAAAATAGAAAAACGCCTTGGTCTCCAATTTAAAAATGAATAGCACAGTGCCCACAGTGCAATAAGTAATGAAAGCAGCTATACTGCAAAAGCAATGGAAATAAAAAGACATTCATCCCCATCACAAATACCAACAAATATTTTTCAGCATTGAATGGAAGGTGGAAAGAAATTGAGAATTTTAAACAGACCTGGAAAGAATGACATACAATAACAAAAATGTTTWTTAATTTTGCTTAAAGGTGTTGGTAGCATTCTAACGAAGAAAAATCAACAAGCTATTGGGAAGGAAAAAAATAATTTGCTCTCTCAAAAATCTATTTTAGATGCAGATCTTTTTCTGCTATGCATCCTTTCACATTTTGATAGTGTTTGTGTCAACGCAAAGATGATATGTTACCTTGTGCTGTCAAGAGCTTACCAAAATAAACCTCATCAACAAARCATTAAATAATAATATCACCTTTCCCCTGAAGTTTTTATATTCTCTGTGATGTACTTGTGCATATTTTAAAAGAACTTAAATTATTGATTCCCTCCTTCCATCAAACCTGTCTAACCAGTGAAGGGTATATAGAATGCAGTCCTGTACTAAGCTCTGTTAAAGAACAACCCACAACCCTTTATTGAAAACATGGGCTTGTTAGAAGTGAATTTCTTGAATTTATGAAGGGCCTAATCTTGCAAATTCAACCTATAACCAGTAACAACTCATCATTGCTAATATTTCTGATAGCAGATATTATTCTCAGTAATACGCGTGCACAGAATTGGATTCAAGGATGTAAGAACCACACTCCAGTACCTGCTTCTCTACCCAGTATTTTTTCTATTAAAGTGGATGATGGAAAAGCTGAGGTTGGAAGGGACCTCTGGAGATCATCTGGTCCAAATACCTGCTCAAAGAAGGGTCAGCTAGAGATTGTTCAGGGCCACATCCAGTCAGGTTTTGAGTGCTTCCAAGGATGGAGGGTCCACAAGCTGTTTGGGCAACCTGTCCAGTGTTTGACCACCCTCACAATAAAGAAGTTTTTTCTTATTTTTAAGTGGTATTTCCTGTTTTTCAGTTTGTGCCCATTGCCTCTCATCCTGTCACTAAGAGTCTGACTCCCGTCTTCTTTACTCCCCCAATCAGGCATTTATACACACTGGTAAGATCCCTCCTTAAGCAGTCCCAGCTAAGCAGTCCCAGCTCTCTCAGCCTCTCCCCATATACCAGGTGATCCAAGCCCTTAATTATCTTTGCGGCCCTTCGTTGGACTCTCTCCAGTATGTCCATGTCTTTTTTGTACTGGGGAGCCCAGCGCTGGACCCAGCACTCCAGATGTATCTCACCAGTGCTGAGTAGAGGGGAAGGATCACCTCCCTCGACCTGCTGGCAACGCTCCTTCTAGAGCAGCCCTGGATGCTGTTGGCCTTCTTTGCCACAGGGGCTTATTGCTGGCTTATGTTCAATTTGGGGTCCATCAGGATCCCAAGGGCCTTTTCTGCAAAGCAGCTTTCCAGCCAGTCAGCCCCCAGCCTGTACCGGTGCCTGGGGCTCTTCCTCCTGAAAGGAATTCATAGTGCAATTCAGTATTATCAGGATAGTAGCTGCCAATGTTTGAAAAGAACTGAAATAATGACTTGGGAATAAATGATTTGTGTTACTGTAGTTGAAAGAAAGGTTATTTGAATACCAGTAGACTAAGGGGAATGGATTGCAACAAACAGAAATGGCAAGAAAAGGGAAGCAGTTGTCCCCCGGCGAGTGAATGTGTGATCATAGAAACAGAACTCCTGAATGATTCACTCAGGGCTTGATCTAGTACCTATTTAAGCCAGTGAGAGCTTCCCCATGGTTTTGGGGGGCACTGAATGAAGCCAAAATGTATCATGAAGAAGGGAAGAAAAGTTGCATAACAATTTTTGTTCTATCCTGCTAATAATAAGCACGTAGCAAAGTAAGCTTCTAGAAATAATGGGAAATTCTGAAAAGATTTTATAAACTGAATTTAGAGTACTAAAAATGTAGGAATGTCAAGTAAGAGCATTAGTAGTCTTAGCCTCAGTGAGATAAACAATTGTTTAGCTGCAAATAATTAATTATGTACATAAGTGTTTGTTTGACTGTGTCGTGGTTTAACCCTGGCCAGCACCTAAACACCACGCAGCCGCTCACTCACCCCCCCGCTCCGGTAGGATGGGAGAGAGAATCGGGAGGGTACGAGTAGGAAAACTCGCGGGTTGAGATAAAAACAGTTTAATAATTGAAATAAAACAAAGTAAAACAGCAATAATAACAGTGATAACAACAATAACAGAATATACAAAGCATACGGTAAAACGCAACTGCTCACCACCCGCCGAACCAACGTGTAGCCCGATACGCGAGAGCCCGTTCAGTGACCCCAGAGCCCCCACCCCACCCCCATCCCCACCCCCCCCACTTAGTTTTTATACTGAGCATGACATCGCATGGTATGGAATATCCCATTGGCCAGCTGGGTCAACCACCCCGGCTATGCTCCCGGGAGGCCGAAAGGTGCCCGGTGCAAGCACCACCCAGCAACACCCAAAATATCAATGGGCCATCAACACTCCTATTATACCAAACCCAAAACACAGCACACACCCCCAGCTACTGGGAAGAAAGTTAACTCTGTCCCAGCTGGAACCAGGACAGGCTGATACATATACGGGAAAGGATATCCAAAGTAAATAATGACACAGAAATTCTACTGTCTGCTCTCCATTGCTCAGGGAGTAAAAACTAACTTGGCACTACAAGATTTAAATTCATGTAAGTGTCTTATGCAGTTGACTGCTGTGCAAGCAGTGAGGAAAGAGAAATGATTATACATTTTACCCTATGAGACTAGTTATGAAATACTGATGCCAACATTGCAGTATATAATAGAGCTAATAATAATTAGCAGGTTTCATCCTTAGTGCAGATGAACAAGTTTAATAACATGTTTTCATTTCACTTCAGATCCAAATGGATGGCATGGGTCAGCTTGGCTGATCTGCATATATGTGTATCAAAAAGACTTTTAAAAGCTGCTTTTCCCTTAACAAACTGTGAATTTCCCCAACACTTTATTTTGTAAAATTTATGACACAGAAGCTGGAATTCAAATACCTTTTCCTCTTTACAGAATACAAGTTGGAATAAAGTTGGAATACAAAGTTTGTGGAGCACATGTCCTGGTTAGGTAGGAGGTAGGATTTGAATTTAGGACTATGGATTAGAGCTGCTTTTGGAAGATAATTTATGAAGCAGATTGGTCCCTTCATTCCTGTCCTAAAATAGAAATAGATCAGAGAGATCTGAGGTGTTTGTTTTTGCTTCAATGTTTTATTAGAAAATCTAAATTTCCTATACAGTATTCAAAAGTTTACTTATTTCACTCTTTCATTAATAATTAATCTTAAAACTCTAGATGGGAGCTCTTCTCTTTCCAAGGTGAAGAGCTCTTCACCTCCCATGCTCACTATGCACAGCATTGTATATTTGGTGTACAGATACACTGAAAAAAGTTTAAACTTCTTATTTCTGAGTGTCCTTCCAGATAAGATTGCCAAAGCAGAAACCAGTGATCAGAAATCACTGCAGGACTGACTTTGTTTCTTCCCATTGTTTATACAATTATCTCTATCATCCAGACACATTTTAGTGGATGTCAGCTTTTTTACTTGAGATCTTTAGGATTGTTTCTAGTTTAAATACCGTCAGATACAAAATCTTTAAAGTGTTCCTTTCTAGGTTTGGATAGTCAAATTTGTCTTAAGTCAAGCTTTCTCACTGATAGCATTGTTATCATTGTCTAATCATTAAAGGAGCGGAAGGTCTTGTCCTCAAGGATATCAGTTTAAGTCCAGCTCTGTGTATGTATTTAGCTAACTCAGAGGACATGATGTGGCTCAAAGTGATTAATAACTGTGTTCTCCAGAAGCTGGCATCTTCACTGAGGTCTACAGTATATCTAATTGAATTGGCCCCACTGAATTTAATCTTGAGATCCCCAACACACCAAAATTAAGTACATTTTTAAGTATAGTTATTAAATTATACTTTCATTTTACTAGGAAATATGGGCATGCAACACTTTAGTGACACATGAGATGAAAGATTGATCATATCTCAACTGAATTTAGAAAAATTTACAACTTTTCTTCAGAAATAGAATGGCATTATTTAGAAAAAAAAGAACCATTATTTGAATATTTACCCAATATAGGCTAAGAGCAAGTCCTTATTTGTCATAGGTCCTCTGATATTAGTGAAATCAATATACAGTTGAGGATGTGGGCTATCATCCAGGCACACTGCCAGCAAAATGAATGACTTCAATAATATCAAGTAGAGAACCAAAATGACTATCGAAATGACTGTAGTTTAGGCATTGGAATGCTTAAAGATAAAGCAACTATTTCATACTTCTTGATTCAGAGGAGTGGCAACATATCCATATACCAAACATATATCAAATATAGTATATCAAATTAACAGGAAGAAGGTGCCTACCCAGAGGGCAACCAAGAAAGCCTACAAACTGAGCAAAGTAAGTAAGAGCTCGCTGGTAAGTGACAATGGGCACAGAAACACTCTTCTGACCTCCTGTCCCAGGAGGCTCACCTGTCCTGTCAAGATCCAGAGCACAAGATCCTCTCCTGAGGAAGGCTGATTCTTTTAAACAGGGCTTTGGGGATGATTAGAGATCTGATAATTCAATCCCTCCTCCGTCTGAGCAAATTCAAACCTTCAATTCCTTCATCCCATGCCCCAAGATGAGGCTACGGAATAATCTGTTTAAGTGAGTCATTGTTTAAACAGCACTGTGAGACTGATGAAACTGAAAGGAAAGCAAGTGGAGGAATTTGGCATTATAGCCTAGTGAATATAGCTCTTTGCTAAGAGGTGTGTGTCCTAGGTTATAGCCTACCTGATAAACTCCAAAATCATTGCTGATAATCTTGCACCACTGTCTGCAGAAAGAGTTTATGCTGGGTGAATACTTCTAAGGGTTTACTCAAGTTACAAACTGACTAGCCTGGTATCAATATCAGGATAGATAAAGGAACAGCTAGAAAAACCTAGACAATAATTAGTCCCAATGGGGGGATTTGTCATAGGATTAATGAAAGATTAATCCCAATGAAGAAAAGTTGATTGACCTATACTTCAATACTTCTGACTAAATTACAAATGTAATTGTTAAAAGCAGTATTGGAGATGTAACATACTTACACTTTGGTATATCATTTGACCTAGACTTGTACAACTTTCTGCTTAAGAAACAGGATACAAAAATAACTGATTAAAGCTATTGAAATCTAGGTAACTGACAGTATGAAACTGTAGACTCTGAATCCTCATCAAATAGAAAAATTTGTACTGCAGCCTTCAACGATTTGTTCTTGCCCTCAGATGGTTTCATTTTTTTATCAGTGACCTGGGAGAAAAAAAAAATCATGATTGAGAAAGTTTACAGGGATTGAGGGAGCAGCAAACAATGAGGCTGACAGGTCCCTGATAGAATTTGGATTGCGGTTTTGAGCAGGCACAAGCAAACAATATGCATTTCTGTTCATACTTAAAGATCAGGAGCTCTGTACTAATGAGCAATCACTCCAATGATGACTTACTGTCCTGGTAATCAGCCAGACATCAGTTCCCAGTGCACCAGTGTGGCTGAAGGGGCCAAATGAAATCCTTCAGTATTTAAACAAAGCCCTGTGGAAGAGGAGTGAAGAGACCGTCTCACTTTCACATTTGGTACGGATGTGACTGCCACCAGAATACTGTGACCAATTTCTGGCTGGGTAAGAGCTGAAAAATTTATCAACATTTAGAGAAGCCCACAGCAGCACTTAAAAGAAATTCATGAAAAGACTATTAAGCCTGAAAGGCTAGAAGAACTGTTTTATTTGAGGCTATTGCTTAATCCCATCCGGAGAAAAAAGAATTTATTTAGCTGAAAGACCAGCCTGGTGTAGGTCAGCAGAAGGGCCGATGAAACAGCAACTCTACCAAAATCCCTTGGTGGGTTGGTGTGTTTACAGGGAGGGTTAGGAATGTAGTGTCTTAATGCTGGGGCCCTGTTGGAGTGAGTGGTTCTGCAGTAGCAAAAGCTTGTAAGGACAGTCTAAATTAAAGAAAGGATCCCGTGACTCGGCCCCTCATTGCTATCACTGCTATGCAGTGCCAGGTGAACAAAAGAAACAGAGAAGGTCAGATTAGATAATCATCTTAGAGTCTTGGTGCTTATCTGAACCATATGTTTATCATACCTTACTTTAATCATTTGTATCAGCAGAATTATTTTCTAATCTCATTAGAACAAAATGTCCTAAAACATTTAATATTTCTCATGTCTAGTCAAGCCACCATTCCTGGGGAAACTGTAGTTTTCCATAATATTTCAGCACTAAGTCTAGAAGTGTACCAGCTTGCAAAAATGAGGATGGGGGAAAATCTTAATTAAATTTCTCCATTAAAATAACTTAGTCCCTAGGCAGGGCGTTGTTGAGGTTTGGACAACACATTATTATAACTAAAAGGGCAAAGCCATCACCGTTTGTTAGCTTGGAAATGGCAAAAATGAAAAAGATAATATTTGCAATGCAGTAACCCACTGCAAACAAYGCTGCATTTTCTGGGGCATTTCACATGCAGGCTGCCTTCCAATCAGCGCAAGCCAAATGAAGTTTTGAGCACTAAATATTACCTGGTGAAATGATTTTGCACAGTAATTGACCTCCTGCCACATGTCACTAATACAGTGTCCTTTCCCCTAGCTGTGGCCTATAATAGAAGTTTTTGGAAGATTATTAACCTGGCCGTATATTATTTTCTGGTTCATTAAATGTAATAGCAATTCTAGCAAAGCCTTTAGTTGATGAGAGAGGTTTGGCCTCCACAAGAAAACGTTGTCACAATACTAGATGCTGTATCCTTATCTAATTTACTTACAGCCAATAAATTTTTGAATAGAGACATTAGATGGCAAAACCACAAAGGACAATTTATAATTTACAGTTTACAAAACTCTCCCAGTTCTCATCTTTACCTCTTCTGGCAAACACTCCCATAATCCCAAAAATCTTTAATGGGTTCTCTTTTGTGTATAGGCCTCTGGCTCCTCGTCCCCTGCCATTAGTACAAACTATTTTGTTGTAAATGTTTGATGCTCTTTTGCTGTGAAGATTCTGAGGGAGGAACAAGCATATCACCCTCTTGGTGGCTTCACTCCCATACTTAAGAAAGACCCTATAAAACAAAAGGGTTCAAGTGTCTGTTTTCAATGCTTCATCCAGCTTTAAAGCATCTGCTGTTGCCCTTAGAGTATCTCTTTCAGGCCATTTGTCACTGTCCTAGTTTGACTGGCAGTGATAGTTAACCTTTGCTTAGCACCCTGCAGGTATTTACTTAGTACTTCAATATATTTTCCCTTGCGTACTAATGAAATACCTGCATTTACAGAGGACCTTTTATCCCAAAGGATTTCAACAAGCTCTGCAAGCTATAAATTTACAGCAGTACTGTACAGGTAATGTAGCTTTTTGTTCAGTACAAAAGACAGTAGCCAAAATCTGGGAATCCTGATGTTTTAACAAGCGACTGCTGAACACAGAACTAAAGCAGAGGGATGTACATTTTGGGGAGTGTTAGTCTAGGGCATAGAGCTAGGTTCAACTCCCTGCTGAACCCACACCCACAAAACTTGCACAGGTGTCCTGTGTGACTCGGGAAGGTGCTAGTGCGTGACCCACAAAGAACATGGGCACCTGACATGGGACTTCAGTGGAACTGAAGCACTTCATCTCAATGGTGCAGCCCTCAAAGCTATGCCTGGCTCCTTAGGCAACAGTAAATCTGTCAACACCTACATTTTCGTGTTTCTGATGATGATTAAAAAAAAATCAGTGATGCTAATATTGTGCATATCTGTGAGCAGTATTCAAACTTCAACCATGCTGCCCAGACTGAAAAATTTATTGTTTATCTCATCTCATGCCCTTACTCAGTCAGGACTCACAGACGAACTGTCCATGTCCTTCTCAGGCCCACTCCATTAGGTAAGTTTAGGTCAAGCTTAACGCAGAGTGGCAGCAGAGTTTAGTTCAGTACTAAACACAATATTACAACTGCACAGCGGAAGGAATCCTGGTTCTAATTCCTGGTCTTGGCAGTGGCTGTCAGAGGTGGGCGAGGCGGGGAGAGTGTTGCTTTCCATCCAGTCCTGGCTGAGTGTGAAATAGATAAAGAGCAAGAAGAATGAGGAGTTTCCTCCAGCGTTGCCTTTGGTCAGTGTAGGGACTAGTATCACTGAGGCTAAAGAGAGCCTAAAACTTAAGCCTCCTTCTTCCTGAGCAAGCATGGTAACTGTTAGTCTGGTTTTACAGAAGTTGGCGGCTGGTCTAAAAGGAAACCATGAGACTTGCTCCACCTTTAGAAGAACATTGGTGGGTGTTAAGCCTCAGAAAAGGACTCTTGGCTATCTGTGCCAAAGGGGTAGAAATCTGGATGCAGAGGCTGGAAGGAAACTGCTGAGTAGCCTAGCAGATCCCTCGAGGTGAGGGATTGAGGGAGAGGGATCTTGAGAGGACACCCACCCTCAGCCCAGACATAGCTTTCATGTCTCATCCATTAAAAAATAACACAACAAAATCAGCTTTCCCTCTTCACACTAGGAGGCTGCACTGCTACAGTAACAATTGAAGTCAGGATTATTTCCAAGTTTAAAACCCTAACATATTCAGGATCTGACTTGGCTCCCATGAAATACATAACTAAAATAAGCAGTCATTTTTAAAATTTTGGCCTCAGTATAATAAGTAAGCTTTGGATCACACCAAGTTAGAAAATATAAACCTTTATATTGGATTTATATCATAAGCCAAATGCAAATTATTACTTTCCCTCATTTTCAGTTACCTCTGGCTATTTAATCCATCCTCCACTAATTCTCCTCTGCATTATTGGTCTGGAATTTAGTCTACATGATGAGAATTCTTTACTTGATAGCACTTTAAACTCATCTATAAACAGCCTTTGATGACTAATATGCATTTTTTTGTTCCTGCAATAAATTTGTTTCAAGCAAAAGGAGATTGTTTGGAAACAACACCTTAAGTTCCTGATAAATGAACTACTTAATATTTAATTTCAAACCATACTGGGAAAACAAATCTAATTTTTTCTCAGGCTAATGTCTGAAGGGAAAAAAGTAAGATAGCTGTAGAAATATAGAATTAGTATTATTCTGATATGGAATATGTCTTCTTAAGCCATAAGGAGAATTATTTTATGTGTGTTGTTTACATTTTTCTATCTTAAAAGACAGCCACTTTAGATTAATTTAATTTGAATTCCTACATGGCCTCCGCAAATAAAGAGAATGAATAACCAAATGGAAAATGCCTTTGTTTATTCCCAGCTCTGAAAGTGATTCATTATTTAAAATATTACCATTCCTGGTAATACTTCCTAAATACTTCCCTGGAAGTATTTAAAAGATGTGTAGAGGAGGCGCTTAGGGACATGGTTTAGTGGGCATGGTGGTGTTGGGTTGACGGTTGGACTCGAAGATCTTAGAGGTCTTTTCCAACCTTAATGATTCTATTCTATTCTATTAAAAATGAACCATTTCCACAGGTAAGACGAAACAGGCAATTTTTTAACAGGCATCCTTACAACTGTGGAAAATGTGAATATCTGTTTACTGGCAAGCTTTTGAGAGGTACCCTTAGTAATATACACACAAAGAGACATCACAGATGTCTTCTGTCCTACATTTTTTATGCCACTGTCACGCTAAATGGCATTAGACCTTACCATACCTTTCTTTTAGATTCTTCTTTCTGTGCTATATCCAGTCCCAACTTGCTTCTGCAGTTAAAACCAAAGGAGCTCCCAGGTTTCACCATTGCTTCTCCTATTCTGTGTTATAAGACAGCGCTACTGCCACTTGGTGATACTGGATTTACGCTGCTGCTCGATCCTGCCCAAGGACAGAGCACATAGGTGCCCTGTTCAGCCTCGTATAAAACAATCCAGTCCAGARAGGTTGTACTGAGCACATTTTGTGTTACTGTCAATGGTTCTGTCATTGGTACAGTCTTACATGGCTGCCTGCATTTGAACTGGGGAAAAAATTTTCAAGGAGTCACAAACACGGTCTGGAGCAGAAGCTCAAGGATGAGAAGTCCTGTCAAACCGAAATATTATTTCCTCACCTGTCCACAAAAGCAAAACCTGTGATTAGAGAGGATTCCTGATGCAGGTGTGTGATACTGTGGGTACACATACAGCAGCGGAAATGGGGAGACAGTGCAAGTATGATTGGCATCCAAGAGGAGCAGCAGTTCTAAACCCCACCATTCAGGTCATTTGGCTGATCACTTACCTCTCTCAGTTTTCTCATCGTTCTTGGGATCTCTGTTTTAGCTAAAGCACACAGCAGAGAACTGCATTAGCTAAAAGGAGACAAGAAGGAGACAAGAAATTAAAGTGAACTGAAGACCAAGTTAGAGCTCGACATTAATATTTTCAAGAGGTAATGACTCAGCTCAATCTTATCACAATTCTGTTGCAAACTTAAACTTTCATCTTTGTTTCTGCTGACACCACACAAAGGATTTTGCTACTAAAACGGAATCGTATTTTCTGATGCAGGTCCTTTCTTCATGCCAGTTAAGCCTCTGTGCCAGTGGAATTACAGGATTGTCTATGCAGTTGTGAGTATATTAGGAAAGTGTACAAGATATTTATTCCTCAAAAGTTCAGTTCAAAATGGCCTTATCTACTAAGTGGGGTTCAACCCCAACATTAGTACCATACATGGTGGCATGTGCTCTGTGCCATGTGATGGGGCTGGTTTTATTGCTTTATAAGACTTCCCTACCATAGGGAGAGAGCCTCTACCTCTGCCAACTAACAGCTGATAATCCTTGCAGAAACATTTTTTCATTTATGTATGAAAGACTATCATACATAAAAGCCTACAACATTCTGTTGCTAATTTTAAAGAAAATCCCCTTTCCTTGGAAGTCAGTCAGTACTCTGAGGTCTTTTGGCACTCTATCTAAAGGTTGAGATACAGGTAATATTTTTAGCTTTCAGGCCAACTCAAAGAGTCTTACTTGTTCTAAGAGGCTGTTCATGCTCTTCACCATGAAGTACGAGTGATTCATGGCTTTAGTCCACTCAGGCTCCTTTACAATAATATCTACTGTACAGGAGCATAGTTTCTTGGTGTAATWAATTTCTCCCTCTTCAATAGTCTAATTTGACTGGCATAACTGCTGGGTTTTCTGTTTAGTGAAATACAGGTACAGATCATGCATTTTAGTCATTCAGAGCATTTTTAACTCAGATACGTACTCTTTTGAAAAGCATGTAAACAAGTTATTATTGAGGTAAATACTACATGCAAAAAAAGTAATTTTTTTAGCTTACTAGCTGGAACAGATGTGAAGGTGGAGTTTTTCAGCTCATTTGCAGAGTTGGACTGATTAGTTTGTCAGAGTTCAATCAGGCAAGTCATCCACATTCCTGTAACAGTGTTCCTCTTCTCGTTCATAGTTTGGCCCCATTCTCTCTTGATAAATTAAAAGATGGTGCTAAAGGGCCCTGTGTAACAACAGGATTTCTGTTTTAACTAAGCAAGGGGCATTTTCACTAACCCAAGCAATAATTTTCCCACTTGCAGTCTACAAGTTGTATCTTTCCTTATCATTTGATAAGAAAAAGAAGTGTCGACATTATTTCTTTCTRCAACTTTGAAAAACGTGTTTCTTTGTGCAAAATAGCTGGTGCCATCACAGTCTACGACATTCTGGGCCATATCCCAAACATCTGACAGGCTAGCTCTGGTTAGTAGCCTGCCCTCCCATAGTAATTTCTTTTACCTTTTATGAAAGTAACTCAAGACTATCCCGTTAAACATTTTTTACAGTGAATAAAACTGACTACAGGATAGTCAGGGACTACAGAGTATTTATGTAACAACTCTGAATATTTCTTAATAGTCCTGTACTTCTTCAGTAGCTCCTCGTTAAGGCATGAAATCGTTTGACACTTTGCCTGGTTATCAAACAACAGGAGATAATCTATGAAAACATCATTCTTGATTATTGCTRCACTTCAGTGATACAGTTGTTAAGATTGCTTCAGAAATAAAACTTCCTCTGGGGAATTCAGAGTCAATCAGCTGCCAGTCACGTCTTACAGTAACTTAAACCATAGAGTTAGTTCCTCTTAAAGGCTTGTATTTCATACTGGTGTCTCTTTCAATTAAATGTATCCATTCAAAATGAACACTTGTCAGTTATTCAATTGTTGAAAAGTAAGCGTAATGCAGATCGTATTTCTGTTCAAATTAACATGGTTCAATATTTGCAGTATTTTGTGGTCAGATTATAGAGACAGCTGGAAGAGCTTATACCAAAATGCCTTCAGATAGCTTTAGTTCTCTGGTATAGTTTCTTCAGTGACATAATTTCAATTTATTTTAGCTAGTAATAACATTACACCATATGATACTGTGTTAAATGTTGGGCTTGATCTCCTTTATCTTTACAAATGCATAAGCATAAAGCATATAAAACATAAGAAAAGGGTAAAAGGGGTTGGTAGTTCACAAATTAGCAAGGTTTTGTAGTTAAGGCTATCTGGTTAGCTGTTTTACTATGCAGCCTACACATCCCCAGTGCGAAGCTCATAAGTAGCATCTGCTTTTTGACACAGCTTAAAGATGTTGGCCTAAGTTATGCAAAGACTTCAGCCTATGTGTGGGTACGTAGCAAGCATGAAATGACATCTGAAAAACTGTTACTATTAAGTTGCACATTTTCTATATTGCGCTTTTTATGTTGATAGTGGAGGCTTTTTGCATCACCACCTCACCTTCACTGTGTAGGTTTACAGAGCAGCTTCTGAGAAGCCAGGCAGCAGTGCATGGCTCTTGTGCCGAGGCTTCTCTAGGCTTCTCCTAATCACATGCATTTCCGTCAGACCGCTTACCCAGAAAGCTCTGTAGAATTGCAGTCTTATCTGGTATTGAGAGAGCAAGTCTTAGGTATCATTAATTTAACCAGTTAGAGTAAAATTGTTTTTGTCTTAACTTGTGTTCCCCAATCCCATTTTTTGTCTCTGTGGAGAAGGAAGTATCAACAGCAGGAGGCTGGCAGCCTGGCTCTGCCGTTGGGGCAGAGCTGTTCCTCTCCGCACCCACCATAGATGCTGCACTCTGCTCCTCACAAAAAACCTTCCAGCAGTGCACTAGAGAGCACGTTTAATAGTTTGTATTTCTCCTTGCCTTGTCTCAGGCAAAAATTATACAAGGATTTCTTTTCATGAACAAAATGTTTGCTTATGTTCAAAAGGACTAAAACAATTCCTCCATGATTCTTCTTCGTTGTGTCATTGAATTTAGCCTTGTTTCACAGTGGTGCCTATACAATACAGTATTACATAAAACCCTGTGAACTCATTTAGAGAACATCTTGTTGAAAGAGCTGAGATGTTTCTTTCATTCTCTGCTACAAGCCACTAAGAATAAATCCTATTAAAAGTAATGCAAATTCCTGTCATTAAGAAGATAATCCTATTTGGCCTACATAGAGTTCACGTTTTTCTTCAGCAAAACATTACAGATTCTTGGTTCGTTCATCAAGAAGCATATAGAATATGCTGCTGTTGCTGATAAATAACACAATATCTTCTTTTTGTTTTGTACCTGCCCTCAAGTTATCTTTGTTTTATGCAAAACAACTGTAAACCCTGGAGTCAACCTAGTAGGGTTTACAGGTGAGGGTTACCTGAAGCAGGAATCACTAATATCCTGTGCATGTGGTCTGACACTGGCCTGAACAAATTTGCACACATTCATTATACCTCACAGTACCCAACACTAATAATATGTTAATTCTAATAATGTATTATACTGCATATCATACAGTCATTCATACTGAGATCTTGCTGGTGGGGAAATGACAGCAGATCCTATTACAAAGGAGTTTTAGGTTCTCAAACAATGATTATATGGAAGATAGCACAGTCTGTCTAAATGAAATCTGAAAGACTGGCATCCCATAATCTCAATTCAYAGTCCTAAAAATACCATGCTGTCCTTTCTGAAAGTAATATAATCCATCACATTAACTTACTCTGAATATTCTAATGGAGGGTTTAGCTTGGAGATGGAATAGATTGAACAGGCAAATTGACTGCAAGTACTTCAAACATGAGTCCGAAAGTCACCATTTTTACCGGAACAATCAGTTTTATCTGGAAACAGGGGGTTTCAGCTGATGCCCAATGCACACTATTAATGAAAAGTTGAAAGATTACTTTAAATGACCTGCATAGTTTTCCACGTGTGGTTCAAGATAGCTTTGATACATTCTTGGAATGTAGATATTCTTCCTTCAGGGTTACCAGACTTCTCAGAATTCCTGGAAATTCAAGTTACATAGCATTAGCAAAAAATTATATGTAAAAAGAACATATTGAATTAAGCATAACATACAGTATCTCTATATATGGATGGAAGTATAATGCCTTTCTAATTATTTATTAATATCTTAAAATCTGTCTAATTACAGCAATGTTAATAACAATTATCAAACTTGTTTACTAATTCTTTGATTCTCTTCAGGCTACAATGTCTCTCAGGAAAATGCCTGAGCTACTGGCCATAAGCCTTTTTTTAAGTAAGGAAATTATTAGGAATTATTAAAATTCCCTGTCATAACAGTGCAGGGAGGACTGCAAGAGTGGTGGGACCAAAGGGAGAGTGCATAGACAAAACCAAGCATGGATTCACAAAGGGGAGGTCATGCTTGACCAACATAATATGCTTCTACGACGAAATGACTGGCTTGGTAGATGAGGAGAGAGCAGTGGATATTGTCTACCTGGACTTCAGTAAGGCTTTCAACACTGTCTCCCATAATATCCTCACAGGGGACCTGTTGRCCTGGTTGAGAATTCAGGTGGATTTAAAACTGTCTGTACAGCAAGGTCCAGAGGGTGGTTGATCAGCACTACGAAGTCTTGTTGGAGACCAGTAACTAGCAGTGTACCCCAGGGGTCAATACTGCATACAATCCTGTTCAACATGATCTGGATGATGGGGCAGAGTGCACCCTCAGCAAGTTTGCTGATGATACAAAACTGGGAGGAGTGGCTGATACACCAGAGGGTTGTGTTGACATCCAGAGGGACCTCAACAGGCTGGAGACATGGGCTGACAGGAACTTTCTGAAGTTGAACAAGGGGAAGTACAAAGTCCTGCACCTGGGGAGGAACAACCCCACGCACCAGTACATGCTGGGGGCTGACCAGCTYGAAAGCAGCTTGGCAGAAAAGGACCTGGGGGTCCTGGTGGACACCAAGTTGACCATGAGCCAACAATGTGCCATTGTGGCAAAGGCTAATGGTATCCTGGGCTGCATTAGGAGAAGTGTTGCYGGCAGGTTGAGGGAAGTGATCCTTCCCCTCTACTCAGCACTTGTAAGGCCACCCCTGGAGTGCTGTGTCCTGTTCTGGGCTCCTCAGTAGAAGAGAGACATGGACACACTGGAGAGAGTCCAATGAGTACAAGAGAGACATGGACATACAGGGGAGAGTCCAATGAAGGGCCATGAAGATGATTAAGGGCTTGGATCACCTGGCATATGGGGAGAGGCTGAGAGAGCTGGGACTGTTTAGCCTAGAGAAGAGATGGCTCGGGGGGATCTCATCAATGTATATAAATATCTGAAGGGAGGATGTAAAGAAGACAGAGCCAGGCTCTTTTTAGTGGTGCTCAGTGACAGAACCAGAGTCAATGGGCACAAACTGAAACACAGGAGCTGCAGGCTGAACATCACCTTATGTGAAGGTATACTGAGGCCCAGCACAGGTTGCCCAGGGAGGTTGTGGAGTCTCCATATTAAAAAGCCATGGTCATGGCTTGATTTTAAGACATGGTCCTGTGCAACCTGCTCTATGTGGCCCTGCTTGAGCAGGGAGGTTGGACAAGATGATCTCCAGTGGTCCTTTCCAACCTCAATCATTCTGTGATTCTGTGATTCTGTGATTCTGGAAACCAGAACTCTATTATTATGGTCAGAGATAGTCAAGAGAACAGAGTTGTGATGACTTCTGCAAAGGCTAAGTATTTTACCCAGTGAATGTGACGCTGAGAGTGTTGCACTTCTTACTGGTTAGACTGAGGCAGTCCCAGAAGCAGTGGGAAGCTCAGACTCATGTCTCCTGCCTCCTAGTAAAGCCTACACTGTCCATAGCTGTATAGACCTCAGCCAAAAGGCCAAGTAAAAATTTTTACAGGAGAGTCATTTATTTATAGAACTGTGATAAACATTTGAGGATTATAGACATGGATTCATTAGCTTTCCATGCCATGATGTGTGTTTCTTTAATAATGTCAGTTGTTAGAAACGTCAGTTTTGTTTGCCTCACATTTTGTGTGTTTAACAGATGGTCACATCTTAAAGATCTGATCCTGAATGCTCCCTCTTATAGATGTAACCTCCATCATCACTGTCATCTTTTTCTTCCAGTGAGGCTGTTTTCAGACTTGGGATCTCTTCTCATCAAGTATTGCATATTTTTTGTTATGTTTTAGGGACAGAAAGAAAAAAATAATGTTTTTTTCACAGTTGGTAATAATCTCTCAGTATAGCAGATTTCAATGTAGCTTGCCAATGTTTCCTACTGATTTCAAGTGTCTGAAGTGATAACTCACCATTAAACGATCTTTGACATTATTCCATGTCTACACCATTAAAGTAGTAGCTATTTCCATCAAGGAATATTTCTACTTCCATTTTCCTTTTCAGTTAGTTCAGAGATATAAGGGAAAGTACAAAGTCCCATCTCCATTCAAGATGACAGTAATTTCAGCCCCTATAGCAAAGTTCTTTTGTCATTTTATGACTTCCAAAAAAGCAACTTAAAACAAATAAACAGTAAGAAAGAAGTCTTTATAATAACTAATAACTCATAACAAATTTATTTCCGAATCATCAGAATAATAATTTGTGTATTTTTTGCCAACTGTCATTTGCAAATCCCTAGAATGGTTTTCATCCAACTGTGATCATAACAAACCTTTCCATCTGTGTATTTTTCTATGAGAAATCTTCATCAGAATTGTTCCCAAAAGGCATTATGGGCTCAAAAATCTCAACATGTTTCCATCATTCTCATAGGAAAAGTGATACAGAATTTAAAAGAAAGTTATAATTGTTCCTCAGGCTTGCTCAGCCATTCCAATGAATAGATCAACTATAATATTGCTTTGAAAACACTACAAAATGTATAGTAGCAATATTATTTCATTAAGTCATTCTAAGTTCTAAAATATGTTTCCTAACACACAATTTATGTGGAACATTTGTCACTTCAAATCTACCAAATTCCATGCAACTTTTATAAACAAGGATGGTTATTCTGAAAAATAATAATTCCACATTTCTATAGCATTTCTACAACACCTTCTGGAGGCTCCAAAAGTTCTCCCCAAAGAGTGGCAAATTAAACACATCAGTATTCCAGAAAATATGTTAGCTCCCTTTTACATTTGGGTAAAATGAGGCCATAAGAAGAAAGTCTGCCATTTAATAAGGTATTTCTTACTCCTGGCAATAATTGCCTGTGGTGTTGGACACAGATGTACTTGACAAGTGATTTATAGCAAAGTCCCAGAGAAAATCCTTGTTAGAATGAGAAAAAGATCTAGATATACTGAATCTCAGTTCTGTTTTAACCTTAAAATTGTCATTTGACTTTTATTGATGGAATGGGAACAGCTATAGTAAATTACAACAAAAGGTTGTATAAAAAGGAAAGATCTTATAGTCTCTTTTGAAACAAAATTCTCAGCAAAATGAAATTCAGGAAAGTACTTCAACGCACATCTGAGCCCGTCCTTGTTTACAGAAGTGATTTGCAAAAGTGAGTCTTTTGGGTTTTCCCGTTCAGTGCACAATTCTCCTCTGTTCCAGGAACTTGCAAGTAAAGATGTAAGCAGAACTAAGGGAATGAGAATCTTTCCAAGAAACAGGAAGATTTCAGAAGGGAGGATTATCTGAAAAATGCGTCACGGCCTCTTTTAAAATAAGCCATCTTTTAAAGTAGGCCATCTAATAAAAATGTGCATTTTTCTACTTTCAGACTGAAATAAGGACATCAAAAGGAAAACATTTAAGCAAGTTTTAAACTTTAAAAGTGCGCCTAAGTGAGGTACTCACTAAAAAGACTGGCAGAATCAAAGCCTGACACAGGTAGGGAATTGCTTTTGCAGGCAGTAGGACTTTGCTGGAAGAATGCAAGGACAAGCCATGTGCTCTGAACCAGACAGGAATATTAATCTAAATGAGAGAACTGACTTAATACTTTTATTTATTATTTTCTATGAAGTCAGCCAAGCAAACATTTTCGTATCAGATTTCCCTTGAAATCTGGTAAGACACATTTCTCATGTGAGGCACCTTACCAACAGTACTGTGCCATATACCTAAGAGGTAAAGGAGGCACCGTACCAGCTAACATCGACAGGGACCAGTGTCACAAGAGAAGGACATCAAGGCATCAAACAATGAAGAAACAAATAAATTTATCAGACACCATAGCACACAAGCAGCATCCAGCCACACTTGCCAGTGCACTCCTAGGACCAGAAACACACCCCTAATCTAATGGGGGATGCTATCATTTTTGCCATGTGAAAGAGGCACATCTATCTAGTCATGTGTTGATGAAGGGGCTGTGGAGAGAGGGAACGAAGGAGGCAGGGAACACGTCACAGGCTGGCAAAACCGTGAATTCAACCACCATCCCACTCCCTGCTCGTGCCTGCTGGTGCTTGGAAAAGAGGCAGCAGGAATAGGTTGTGGGCTAGGAAAACTGTTAGGCAGGCTGGATCCATCTGATGGGTCATACTTTGGCGAAAACTGAGCTAAGCTATCAAACTGTTTTAAAGAAAACARTTGAGATGCCTACAGGTGTTGCTGAGAAGTTATACGTTTCTACATTGCAGCTCATCAGAAAGAATACAGAAGCACCTCCTTGTTCTAATAGAGTAGACAGTATTAAAGTCATGTGTCCAAAACAGCACTAAAATAAATTAATAAATTAAAGGGAAACTAGTCACACAGCCCAGAAGGAATTTGCAGTGAAACTCAAAAGGAAGTTAAGATAGAAAGATAGTCTTACTTCTGCACTGGGACATCTAAATCTGAGTTCTCAGCCCTCACACTGATCTCCTAGCTGATTTTGAGACAGTCATTCACCACCCCATGCTTCTCTTTCCCCAGCTCCAAAGTTCTGAAAAAAATAATTCTCTCACTTGTTAAGTACTTTTGAGATCTGATTTTATTGATAAAAATCAAGGTGAATGTTTAAGAAGAGGAGATGCAAGCAGAGGTATATAATCTGTTGCTAAAATCTTTATTGGGGGATTAGAGTAGAGCAAGTGTTTTATTGCTCTTTTAAGAAGACACTCAAAGGGTGAACCCAAGAATTACAGATCAATAAGATCATCCAATTCAAGGTCATTCTAAATGCAAGAAATAATTAAAACCAAAACAAAAATAACCCCACTATGGTAGTGACAACAGAGCTCCATCATAAAAAAAACCCTCAAAACGCAAATGAACAAGATCATGCCTCTTAAATCTATTAGAATTATTTTGTTTATGGATAAAATAAAGGAGACATTGTTGATATTTATTTATTTACTAGTTTTACTGTGGTTTTGGACTACTGACTCTGGAAGAGTCAGTTTTTGAACGTTCAAGGCACTTTCAGCTGAATACTCTGGAATGCAAAGGCATGGTGATGTATTCTAGATTAGCTGGAACCATACAAGAGAAATGCCTAGGTGTTCTGTTAAAACTACTTATTTTGGAGAGCTGAAAAAAAAGCGAAGAAAAAAAAAGGTAGCTTTCATTTAAAAAGGCATAGAAAATAATCAACCACATCCTTGGCTAACCTTCACAAAATAGTAAGTGGAGATTAGTAAGATCAGAAACATGGTGACTATTGCGAGGGAGGGGGATGACTGGCGCCCTGTCCAGAGGGTTTTACAGAGAGAAAGGGTCTGGGACAAACTTTGCCTTTTATGGCATACATAAAAACACCTCGCATGCTACTGAATCATAGTCCTTCACTTCAGATAGCCTGCAGGCCATGTTCATGAACTACAGTACTGAAAGTGCTATAATGTCATCACAGGCATTAATGTCACAATTTCCCCTTGAATATTTTTATAGAGCTCATGAGTAAAGCAGTTTAATTTCCAATAATTTTTGTGATCAGTTTGTAGTCAGAAGTACCTTTTAACACTCAAACTTTCAAATTGCCACAATAAATAGGCTACAATTTTCTTCCAAGAGTTCATTTAATTATTTAGACTTGTAGAATTACAAGCAGTGCTATGTTGATGAAATTTGGTAAGATACAGTTTTCACTCCTGGAAGAAGTGTTTTAGGAGACTTTGCAAATACATTTCTGGGAACTGTGATTTGATTTAAAAGATATTTTACAGAGAGTGGGACGGGGGAGTGTGTTGGACGAGATGAATAATATGGAAAAAAAATCATATCACTGCACCAAAATGTAGTGGATTTCAAAGAGGAAGGTGATCCCCTATAACATATTTTATAGGAATGCTGTAATTAACTAAAGCCTTTTCTGATGTCTAAGGTAGTGCAGCAAGTAAAGAGAGTGTAAATTTGGTGTTTGCTCATCATTTATACAACGGATTATGCACTGTGATACAAAGCAAGGAAATATTTGATTTGTGATTCTATATTGGTACATCACATATKCATAGAGCTCCTATGAGCAAGGAGCCATGATGATTACCAGCTCCTAATAAATGCCTAAAATTTCTTTGACGCAGAGATTTTTGTTTCCTTGATAGGAATGTTGTCAGACTAGGTTTCATTAGCTATGTTTACTTATTTGATATCATTGCTCATTAAAAAAGGGGTTAATTAAATGAGTCCTAAATAGTGAAAAAAAAATTTATGTAAAACAACCAAAAATGTCTGGTTGGAGGGCTCCTATTTAGACAAGATATTGGCAACAGAAGAAAAATCCTGTCCCTGTGCAAGCTTTTGCAAAGCATTTTTAAGGGCAGCCTTAATGTTGCATTAAATAAAACAAGCAGAGCAGCATGCAAACTCTTTGCTATGGTATTTTTTAATAGCAGAATTTACCATAATTTTGAGACACTCGGGTTTCCCAAATTCCAAAAAGGACGTGAATGTTTTCAGCCTAATCTTCATGAGGCTCAGGACTCTGCCACAAAGCACAGTCTGTATCATTAAGATAGCAGTTCTGAGCAAGTGACAGAAATAACAGCTCACTTTCTCACAACAAAAGATACTGAAGTACAACCAGCATTTTCTAAACTCTTTTAAAATGCCTTTAAAATAAATATCTATGCTTCTTTACCTCCAATGTACTTTAAAAGATCATGGCCATTTTCTCTTACATTTTTAGAAGTAGCAGCATTCCAGAATGCCATGGCTAAAGCACACTGACGCTGTCAGAAATTATTATATCAGTGGCTTAAAGATGTCAAAAAGTATCTCTTAACTGATGGGAAAGGAATTTAGTGTGAGACATTTTCAAGACAGAAAATGACCATCTTTTCCTGAAATAAGATAATGCTGTTAACTTGGCAATCCTCAATTAAATTAGAAGTTTATGGCAACTTAGTGAAGAGCTGGGCTACAGACAGATCCCTTTGTTAAATAGAGAGATTTTATTAATACACATTGTGCCGTGTAGGAGAATGACACAAGGGAGACCTTTGTTAAGGTTTATTTTACATAACGGCAATTTACCCATGGGAGCAGTGCTTCTATGCAAATCGCATCCCCATGCGAGCTCCTCTCCTTGGTGGGGGATTGATTCTCCCAGCRATGGCAGGCAGTAGCTGTGTCACTGTTCTCTGTGGGCTTCCACTGGGGGACAAAAGCTGTATTTTATCCAGGTTTTGTAGGAGCCCTGCCAATAAGTCACAACATCTCCCAGCCTCTGTCCCTCCTAAAATGGCCAGTTCCCAGTAGAGAAGAAGATAGGAAATACAGACAACAGTCTCAGGGTCCAAAATTTGTAACTCTCATCGGTGCTTTTGTCCACAGCAGACTTTTTTTGTCTTTCTCTAGACTACTTCAGTTTCATATTATTTGTCATCTTCATTTGAGAAAAATAATAGAAGTTAATCTCTTCAAAAACTCACCTCAGTCTCACACGCAACTGGTATCTTGCATTTCTCTCATTAAAACTAAGGCCTGTATTAAAAGCATGTTGGTATTAAATTATAACAGTGCTCCTACAGAGGTACATATATTTATTTGAGCACCCAAAAACATTCAACAAGATTAATGTGATTGCAACCAACGACAAGGTAATTTAAAATGATGACTAAAAATATCACCCTCACATATGTTAATTTTAGAGTATCTACAGCAGTAGCAAAAACAGCACGGAGGACTGGGCACAACTTTCACAAACACAGTATAAGATGTGAAATCTAAGAAGAATAAATTATGTTACTGACATCTGTTTGTCTAGAAATAGAATCATCTTACAGTGTGCTCTGTATAGAGAAGGAAAACACACACTTTTGAAAATGAGTCAACATTTTCAGAAAAAGCCGCTAATTCTGAGTATGTCATGTTCTGGTTGCCCAGCTCGGACACATGAAGGCTGGTTTGTTCCCTGAGCCCCTCGCCACGTTTCAAGCCCTCCGTCCATGTGTTTTCTGTCACGTATAAAATGGAAAGTATGGCCTCATATACTTGGAGATCCCAGGCACCAGACCCATCTATTTCTCTCCCTGCTTAGTATTTGCCCAGTGTTGAAAGAAAATAACCATTTTTTAAATGTGTTGATTTTAAGCATTAATTTCTCTTAAATGTTGAGGGCAGGGGAACAACCTTTAGTTCACTCAATAAAACTCCTATTAAGTGATACTTAAGACCTGTAGAATTGCCTGGGTGGTTGAAAGTCAAGCTACCTTAGAGATCATGGAAAAAAAATATTAGCATGATCTCCAGAAATTACAACTACAGTGACAAAATAAATATATATTAGTACTCACTGTATAATTTTTCTTAATTTTCACTAAAATTTTCAGATACAAAACTCCTGTATCGTAGGGTAGGATACAGCTTGCAAAATCTCAGGAAAATCCAGTTCTCTTTTTTCCTTTTCCAAAGTAAATTAAATTTCTATAGGCAAGTACTTTGTCAAGATGCTAATGCCAACAATTTACCCAACTCCACAAGATGTGACAGTATAAAATATGTCAAAAAAGGTAAAGGCCATGTTTCATGATATTTTCAAAGAGCACATTTCTTTTTAGTTTAATCCATGTTCCTGAAACTGTTTTGAAGATGAAAAGTTCTGTGTGTATGCATTACTGCTTCTATTAACAATATTCATTTATTTTTGTTTGGGCAGAAACAGAGAAATAATACATGATATTGGTTATGCAGGGTAGGCCATAGGCATTACAGCTGTCTATTTGTTTTATTTGCTTGATAATATTTTGCCATGAAAATTAAACTTAAATTCTGGTAGCAGCACATTCCTGTAGCTTGGCTCACATCTTCTCTCACACACTTCTTGCAGGCTCCTGCCCAGGAAAGCATCAGTGTGATAAATTCTATTGGACTCAACAGGATTCAAACACAAGCTGAAATTAAAGCACATGTATAAGTGTTGACCTAAAAAGAGATGGATTTATGCACCTTTTTATATTTTGTTAAAGAATTTAAGAACAACTGTTATTTAAGAGTTTAAGGACAATTACATCATTTTGTTAGTTACATCTATTGCATTATTTTGTCTTACACCTTGTACTGCTACCTGCTGTAGAAATGCCTCTGTAGGGTGATAATACCTGTGCTTGGTGGGACTCTGCATAAGCCTGGAGATAAGTTGGTAACCTCAAGTTCAATTGTAAGTATATTGTGATGAAAGCTGTAAGCAAAATCACAATTTTGCCAAATCATAGAATCATAGAATCATTAAGGTTGGAAAAGACCTCTAAGATCATCACATCCAACCATCAACCCAACACCACCATGCCCACTAAACCATGTCCCTAAGCGCCTCATCTACATGTCTTTTAAATACTTCCAGGGATGGTGACTCCACCACTTCCCTGGGCAGCCTGTTCCAATGTTTAACCACTCTTTCAGTAAAGAAATTTTTCCTAATGTCCCATCTAAACCTCCCCTGGCGCAACTTGAGGCCATTTCCTCTCGTCCTATCGCTAGTTGCTTGGCAGAAGAGACCAACACCCACCTCGCTGCAACCTCCTTTCAGGTAGTTGTAGAGGGTGATAAGGTCTCCCCTGAGCCTCCTCCAGACTAAACAGTCCCGGTTCCCTCAGCTGCTCCTCATAAGACTTGCTCTCCAGACCCTTCACCAGCATCRTTGCCCTCCTCTGGACACGCTCCAGCACCTCAATGTCCTTCTTGTAGTGAGGGGCCCAAAACTGAACACAGTATTCGAGGTGCGGCCTCACCAGTGCCGAGTACAGGGGGACAATCACTTCCCTACTCCTGCTGGCCACACTATTTCTGATACAGGCCAGGATGCYGTTGGCCTTCTTGGCCACCTGGGCACACTGCCGGCTCATATTCAGCCAGCTGTCAACCAGCACCCCCAGGTACTTTTCYGMCAGGCAGCTTTCCAGCCACTCTTCCCCAAGCCTGTAGCGTTGCATGGGGTTGTTGTGGCCAAAGTGCAGGACCCGGCACTTGGCCTTGTTGAAGCTCATGCAGTTGGCCTCAGCCCATCGATCCAGCCTGTCCAGGTCCCTCTGCAGAGTCTTCCTACCCTCAAGAAGATCAACACTCCCGCCCAACTTGGTGTCGTCTGCAAACTTACTGAGGGAGCACTCAATCCCCTCATCCAGATCGTTGATATTGAACAAGACCGGCCCCAAAACAGAGCCCTGGGGGACACCGCTCGTGACCGGACGCCAACTGGATTTCGCTCCATTCACCACAACTCTCTGGGCCCKGCCGCCCAGCCAGTTTTTTACCCAGCGCAGAGTACACCTGTCTAGGCCATGAGCCACCAGCTTCTCTAGGAGAATGCTGTGGGAGACAGTGTCAAAGGCTTTACTGAAGTCCAGGTAGACCACATCCACAGCCTTTCCCTCATCCACTAGGCRGGTCACCTGGTCATAGAAGGAGATCGGGTTGGTCAAGCAGGACCTGCCTTCCATGAACCCGTGCTGGCTGGGCCTGATCCCCTGGTTGTCACGCACATGGCTTGCGAGCGCCCCCAAGATGAACCGCTCCATAACCTTCTCCGGCACCGAGGTCAGGCTGACAGGCCTGTAGTTCCCCGGGTCCTCCTTCCGGCCCTTCTTGTAGATGGGCGTCACATTGGCAAGCCTCCAGTCATCCGGGACCTCCCCCATTAACCAGGACCGCTGATAAATGATGGAGACTGGCTTGGCAAGCTCCTCCGCCAGCTCCCTCAGCACTCTCGGGTGGATCCCATCCGGCCCCATGGACTTGTGAGTGTCCAGGTRGCGTAGCAGGTCRTTCACCGCTTCCTCTTGGATTACAGGGGGTTTATCCTGCTCGCTGCCCCCGTCTTCCAGCTCAGGGGGCTGAATACCCTGAGGGTAACTGGCCTGACTATTAAAGACTGAGGCAAAGAAGGCGTTAAGTACCTCAGCCTTTTCCTCATCCTCGGTGGCAACGTTCCCCCGGCATCCAATAGAGGATGGAGGTTCTCCTTGGCTCTCTTTTTGTYGTTAATGTATTTGTAAAAACATTTTTTGTTGTCTCTAAYGACAGYRGCCAGRTTGMGTTCTAGCTGGGCTWTTGCCTTTCTRATTTCCTCTCTGCATGACCTAACGAGATCCCTGTACTCTTCTTGAGTCGCCTGCCCCTTCTTCCACAAGTGGTAAATGCGCCTTTTTTTCCTGAGTCCCAGCAAGAGCTCCCTGTTCAGCCAGGCCGGTCGTCTTCCCCGCCTGTTCTTCTTACAGCACATGGGGACAGCCTGCTCCTGCGCCTTCAAGACTTCCTTCTTGAAGAAYGKCCARCCTTCCTGGACCCCTTTGCCCTTCAGGACYGCCTCCCAAGGGACTCTCTCRACCAGTGCCCTGAACAGGCCAAAGTCCGCCCTCTGGAAGTCCATGGTAGCGGTTTTGCTGGTCCCCCTCCTTACTTCACCAAGAATCAAGAATTCTATCATTTCACGGTTGCTAAGCCCAAGACGGCCTCCGAGCAGCACATCTCCCACCAGTCCTTCTCTGTTCGTAAAGAGCAGGTCGAGCGAGGCACCTCCCCTGGTAGGCTCCCTCACCAGCTGCGTCAGGAAGTTGTCTTCCACACACTCCAGGAACCTCCCGGACTGTTTCCTCTCTGCCGTGTTGTATTTCCAGCAGACGTCCGGGAAGTTGAAGTCCCCCACGAGAACAAGGGCTAGCGATCGCGAGACTTCTGCCAGCCGCTTGTAGAATGCTTCATCGGCCTCTTCATCCTGGTTGGGTGGCCTATAACAGACTCCCAGCAGGATATCTGCCTTGTTGGCCTTCCCCCTCATCCTTACCCATACGCACTCGACCTTRTCATCACCACAGTCGTTAAGCTCTAGACAGTCGAAACACTCCCTGACATACAGAGCCACCCCACCGTCTCTCCTTCCTCGCCTGTCCCTTCTGAAGAGCTTAKAGCCATCCATTGCAGCACTCCAGTCTTGAGAGTCATCCCACCATGTTTCTGTGATGGCGACTAAGTCGTAGCTATCCCGCTGCACAATGGCTTCCAGCTCCTCCTGTTTGCCGCCCATGCTGCGTGCATTGGTGTAGATGCACTTGAGCTGGGCTATGGATTTTGCCCCAACATTGGCATGCCACCCTTAGGCTCATCTCTAGCGAGCCTGGTTTTATCCCCTTCCCCCTGCGAACCTAGTTTAAAGCCCTCTTGATKAGCCCYGCCAGCTCATGAGCSAGAATCCTTTTCCCCCTGTGAGACAGCTGACCTCCATCTGTCGCCAGCAGGCCTGGTGCTGTGTAAACCTCCCCATGATCAAAAAAGCCAAGATTCTGCCGACRGCACCAGCCCCTGAGCCACGTGTTGATCAGGCGTGTTTTCCTGTCCCTGTCAGTATTCTTCCCTGCCACTGAAGGGATTGAGGAAAACACTGCCTGTGCTCCTGATCCTTCAACCAATCACCCCAGTGCCCTCAAGTCCCTTTTGATCACTTCTGGGCTTCTCTCTGCGACCTCGTCRCTGCCGGCCTGTATAACCAATAGTGGGTAGTAGTCAGAGGGCTGTACCAGACCAGGGAGTTTCCTAGTAATGTCTCTAACCCGGGCCCCAGGGAGGCAGCAGACTTCCCTGTGGGATGGGTCCAGTCGGCATATYGGGCCCTCTGTTCCCCTSAGAAGGCAATCGCCTATGACAATTACCCTCCTTTTTTTCTTAGCAGAGGCAGTCATATGCGTGGGGCTGGCCGCCTCACCCTAGGCAACCCCCCAGATAGACCATCATCTACACCTTCATTTGCCTGGCCCTTGAGTTCCAGAGCCCCATACCTGTTGTGTAAGGGCAACTGGGAAGATGAGGGAGGCTGGGCGGGGGTGAAGAGAATATGAATTTTACTGTTTGTCTTTGCACCATATTATGTTTCTTCATTTCACTGTAAATGAAAGTCAGTCATGACTAAGGACAGCATCTGGATGCTGTTCTGGAGCAAACATTAATGAGACCATGTTATTTCATAAAGACTGTCATTTTCAGTGTCAGTGAGGCTGTTTTTTGTCATTGATAAGGGCTGTCAAGTCCTGTATAATTAGAGACCAAGAGAACCATTGATAATCAATATGGTCCAACTGAAGTGATTCTAAAAACTTTTGGAATGCAATGGACTATGATAAATCATTCAAAATTCCATATATTTGGTTAAAAAGAGGTCTGTACATATGATCCAAATTAAATTCTTGAACTTGGTAGAACTTGGCCATTAGGTACGGAGCTTGTCGTATCTGTGGAATGATTTAACTGCTATCTATTAACACCGATAGAATATTGAGAAAAGAAAGATAGCCCTGTTATTTTGACTCAGCAGAGTAGGCAATTTTTTCTGTATCTCTTGTCTCTACATGATTGTATATAACTGTTAACCTATCTTCTGGACAGAGTTACGCCTATGAAACTTATTCTACCAATTTTCTCCAGCTTCAAGTAAGTACCTCATGTTTTAGTGAGTCAAATTTGTTTAATCAAATCATGTTGTATGCTTTGTTTTGTTTGGTTTCATTTGTTTTTCTTAAGTGTTCCCGATCATTGTTGACTGGTTCCTAGGACACAACCAGAAATATGGAACATAAATACAAGATATTCAATTCCACTCCCCAGTGAGAAATTAACTTGTGAGAGGTGGCTCAGGACACCTGTGCAGGTGAATAGGAAGTGCAGGGTCTTTTCAGAAGTAATCTAAGCCCCCAAAAAGGATGGAATAGGTTTTCATACCGTCCTCCATAAGGGGAAAGAGGTGTAATGAAGAACTTTAACTCAATTTCCTCCTGAGATGGTTCCTGGAAGAGTTACGTTGTTGATAGTGCAAGGTAAGATAGAAAACTTCAGTCATGATCAAAATATGGAAAATCAGACTAGTCCCAGAATTTGGTTTCTGTTGTAATTTATGATTACATAATGCTCTTCCATTACAGTGTAATTGGACAGGTCAAACCTGCAGATTAATTCACAAATTAATTAATTCCTGAACTGAAAACAGTTAAAACTTGCTACAGATTTGTCATTTGTATTAAACTCACATACAAATTCACAGAT
The DNA here is from genome assembly GCA_035582835.1 of Phoebastria nigripes. Classification (NCBI taxonomy): domain Eukaryota; kingdom Metazoa; phylum Chordata; class Aves; order Procellariiformes; family Diomedeidae; genus Phoebastria; species Phoebastria nigripes. Next base: position 163,348 of record JAYKAV010000156.1, read on the forward strand.
TCATGTAAAGTCATTAAAATGATGTGAACAACCAAAGACTATGCCTTTAGACCTCCATTTTACTACATAAAGGTGTCATCCTTAAGATTCATTTGTGGTCCATAATTTTTCCATATGAAATGTCAGCCTTATTTTTAAGCTAGGAGATGGATGGATGGATGGATGGATGGATGGATGGATGGATGGAGGACAGGTGTACAGATAGATTTATTTCTACAAATCCTTTTTCCAAAAATGTCAAAGTTGCATCATGTAAAATATCTGGCATCAGCTATGAAGTTGGGGGCTGATCCTTGAAAAGGTCTAATCCTTTCTGGAAGGTGCTCTGCAAATGACAGGTCTCTTTCAATGACATGGAAAGAGCAGTGCTGCACAATTGGCATCATTGAAAGCTCTCCAACAAGAGTTTGAACAACTGTACTGGCCAAGGGACAGGGGAGAGGGGAAGAAGCTGACTCGTGCACCTTTAACGATTCAGGTGTTACTAACAAGGCAAAGAGACTGTTATTACATATTTGCCCTAGGAAATACTATGCACCTAAAGTGCATATTTTCCATCATCTCAAAACTAAGAAATAAATTTCTCTCCAACTGATGGCTGACAAGCACCTTCATGTTAAGTATTCTTCCAAGAACAATGTTAGAATGGGATCTCCAATCACCAGTTCTCAGTTCTAATCCAAAGCGATCTATTTGTTGTGAATTGCATCGTAATAAACTCAGTTTTGCAGCCCTTTCTCAGGCCTTAGTAAGATAAATTCTCATTGATTTCTTTTTTGAGTAATCATGTTTTAGACATAACTTTTAATATTTTTTAAACGTGCTGGCATCACTTCTCTAATGTAGGGGAAAATAAAGTGTGAAATGGATTGTCAAATTCATCTTAAGGACCTACTAACCCTGGGAATGTTAGATGTGTTAAAGGCTTTGAAACATTTTATACCCTTCCAAAAAAAACCCCAGAAACTGTAACCTCAGACTCTAAGCCCATTTTTTATGGTCACTGATACGAGTAAATGAAACCCCTTCCAATACATTATCCATGTCTGCCACACTTCTATTCTCACTTACAACTTCAGAGACCAGAGAAGAATTAAAACATTGTGAGTGAAATTCTGGCCCCACTGAGCCAACAGATGGTTTGTCATTGATTCACTAAGACCATAAACTCTTTGGATTTTTTGCAGCTTCAGTGGCTGTTTTCTTAGTTACCTGGTTGTGCTGGAAAACTAATGTTAAGTCCACACAAGTGTATTAAAAATGAGAGTTTTCTTAAAATAAAAATTGGACCAAGCTTCTGCAATTAGTCACTATTTGTTTGTATTTTTACATAATCATGTACTCACGTGTCTTATGAACTCTATTGCCACTGACACAGTATTTCCAAAAATTGGACACTTTCTCCCTTCCATAGGAAATACTAAAGAATTCCATTTTAAAAGAATTTGTTGTTGTTGTTGTTGTATCAGATGTTTAACCAAACACTCTATTTTTAGCTATTGTACTTTAATGGCCAAGCTACTGATATCTCAGTATGTTTTACAGCTCTAAGTAAGGAAATAGTGTCATCCCTATTTCCCAGAGACACAAAACCTTCCCATTCTAGCCTCCCATATTTTTAGGCCATTCAGCTTCATTTAGTGACTTCTAGACTGACCTGAACAACTCATGGTCTGAAAAGAAATCTAGAAAGTTATTCAGCTCTGTTTCAAAAGTAATAGAAAYGATGAACTGAAGCAGAAACAATGAGCTGTCATATGGGAAGATTATGGTGGAGCTGAAAATTGAACTTGGTTCTCCTGGGTCTCAAGCTAACCACGCTAACATCTTATCCTCTCTTCCACTCTACCCAAGGCAGCTTTCAACAAAATAAGGGAGAAACTTCCCTGAGAGTTTAAAAAGTGTTAGAGCCGATGAAATGTTCCTAACTAAGTGCCACCTTGGCAAGCTTAGAACTTTGCAAAAAAAATKATTCAAGCTGAATGCCTGCCAAAACTCATCTAAATACAAGTGGTCTAATTAAGGCACTGGTCAAGTGCTTTTCCCAAGGATTGTTTACTAGATAATACACCAGAGGCAATCAGAGGTGTAGGTTCCTGGTGATTAGGAAAACTGGGTCGTTTGCATAATTTTTACTCAGAGGTCCTGTTTTTTGACATCTAACTTTGCAAATGTAGCCTTGTGCCTCTCTTCATTCACAAAATGCATATGAAGGGTAGGCTTCCAACTAGCCTTACGCCAAGACACAGTTCTGCCATGAACCAAGTTGTTCCATTCCTGGAAGAATTCTTCTGCAGGTGAATGTGATCCCAAACACCCATCTACTCTCCAAGTAAGAACGATGCAGGAGCATTGTGCATGGGAGTTAGCCATCTGCATAAGATTGCCACAACTACCGCGTGTCTTTGCTTGGTGATCCTGGAAGAGCACAGCATTTGGCGGATATCTGAGAGTGCACAACAGGCTTTTACACGGCTTAGTCTTTGTCTTCGTAGATCAAACAGCAAACTCGTTTGGCTTGCCCTGAAACACACTCAGGCTAAAATACAAAATTTTCTCAGGAAATTAAAAGGACTAAATATTTGGATTAGAAAGCTATTTCAGTCTTAACCTTTATATTCCATCAGTGTGGTGTCTCCATAATCTTTCTCCTTTTTTTTTTTGTTTCCCTCAGGCGAAAATATTTTGTGCATCCAGCTGAGGAACGTGGTTGGGCAATGGGGAACTCTGCAGGAGGAAAAGAGAAGAAGTTTTTTCCTTCAAATACCAGTTCATTTTAACTGCCTCCGTACTCCTTTCCTCCATAGGAGCAGGATACTTGGCTGTTCACAACTATGCATAGGGCTCCTCTGTCCTGTTTTCTGCCCTCTCTGATGTTTGATCTGTGTGTTTGCTTAGAGTAAATGCTACTGTATAGTGTATCTTTTATATAAAATAATCCAGTGGCCATGTGGCAGAGGAGAAAGTACCACAGATGGTGAGTGGAACCAGAGGAAGGGAGGGAAAGAAGAAAAGAAACTGGGCTTTCCTCAAACGTGGCTGTGCTTGCTCCATTGGAGGAAGCTTTGTGTTTGCRGGATGGGGCAGGTAGGAGGGAGTCAGCGCAATCCAGGAGATGCTTGAAAGGAGCTGAGCACAGAAACTATGTCAGCCTCAGGGGTGGTGGAAAGCAGGAAGCTTTCTAGGGAACTCAGAGAAGTAGGGGTACAAAGGGAGCTTCTGGAAGTTGCTGGGTTGGAAAGTGAGACTGGAAGAAAAGACTTGTCCTGCAAAGACGCTGGGACATTTGTTTTCAAATCTTGGTATTTAATGCCTCCTCCAGTTGGCTTCTTAGAGAGCTAACATGCTGTAGTTTATTAGCCTGCATTATGCCAAGGCTGGGAGCCTTCTGATGTGTTGGTGTGCTCACCTCAAAGAAAATATTGACCAATTCTATTCCCAGGCTCTGTTAATTGGGGTTCTGTCATATTCTTTTTTCCTAATATGGACAACAAGCTGTTTCTGGATTTCCAGCTATTGCTATATGACTATATCTACGGAAAGGATTTTGTTGTTTGCACTTAGAGGTGCACCACAAAACTCAGGGACTATCTTCTCTTTTTTTTTTTTGTTTRCTTGTTTGTTTTTTGGAACAAATAAAGCTTTACAAATCCCTACCGTAGACCGCACTGGGATTCCAGGTATTTGGCACTTGCTATTTTTTTTGCCGTTTATTTTCATCTCGCTTTGTAACTCTTGGGACAAAGGTTCTTTTACAGGTAAAGGCAAATGTCTGAATTTCTGCTGCATTGGGACCAAATCACTTGAGTTTCATTTTGTGAACAAATGCAGTTTCACAGCTCATTGCTCAGACAGTGCACAAGGGAGAGGACACAAATCAAGCAAACAAAGGGAAGAAATGTAGCCATTAGTAACCCTGGTGGTACCTAACTGGAAAAGGGATGGCAATTTCCCTGATATAAAGCTCTCAAGGTGTGCAGACAAAAGGTGTTGCCACTTCAGTTAGGCACATAGACCCAGGGGCTGKTTTCTTCCTTAAGCCACCAAGAATAGGTTTAGGTTTGTAAAACTTTGTCCTTTAATATCTTTGCAAGTAAACAGATGCAAGGCAAATTAAAACAGCTGAGACTGTATCTAGACTCACTTCAGCAGGCTGCAGCTTTCCACAAGGGAGTTATACATCAGCTGAATAATGCAATTTATAAAGAGCATGAGGTGATCTGCATTTATCTACATTCAGGAAATAACTGCATAAAATGAGCCTGATTCTTCTCGCATTTGCCCAGTTTTCAGATGAATTCCAGTGGGATTTCTCCTCACAGCACCCTGAATGAGAATCAAAACCCGCGGTTTCACATAGCAGCGATGAATCCAAATAACCTGGTCTGCCTTTCAACAGTGATGAAAATGGGCACGCTTTTTCAGGGCATCCTRTGCAGCTGCCATGTATGCATTATACATCCATGTGACTTCAGTCAGTGTAAGGGAAGGTATTACAACGGGTGGTGCTTGTGAGAGACATGAATTGTACCATGTATACAAGCACATCTCCCGCTCCCCCACCAGGCTGGGGTTACACAGGGCTGCCTGTGCAGGTCCAGTCTGCCCTTCTCTTAGGTCCTTCTCGTAGGAGGTGGGATCCAGATGAGCCTCTCTCAGGGGTGACAGCAGCATTTCAATGCAGCAGCTCAGGGTCTGGGGGAAGTGACCAGCTCTCCATGGGTGTCTGCATGCCCCAACACAGCTGCCAGAATTGGGAGTGGCTCCTGTGGATGCTCAGAGCTACACAAAATCCAGCTCCCATAGGAAACACCAACAATAAGTGTCTTAAAAATATCTTTACGGCGATTTTTTTCAGGTAGCCTTTTGGGTAGAAATACTTCTGAAATACTGCAGAGGCTTTTTTTGCATAAAATGTTCGACGAACTGGTATTCACCTCATTGCCTGTGGGAATTGCTCTTTAGTATCCAAGAGCTGTCATGAGTGGATCTATGACTGTGTTCCTACCTCYTCCCGTGAGCATTCTTATCTTTTCTCAGCTGTTAACATCTTGGTTAATTTTCCAAGGAGATTAGAAGCAAGGCTTTAGGAACGATAAAAGCTACTGAAAATAAAGGGGGTGAATTAAAAAGACAGGCCCAGCAGACARTATCTATTTCGCTGGGATTTGGTTCTACTGAGGGATACTTTCTTGTGGATAAGAATAACAAGTCATTGCCTTTTCCAGATGATAGGAAAGCATAATAGCAGCACTCTTCTCAGTCTTTTCTGAGTATCTGCTCTTTACTTTTTTCCAAACGAGTTCCTTGTAAAAATGTCACATTGCAGCGCTGCTCGAAGGCTACTTAATATTCTTCTTTTCTTAAAAGAGCCATGTATTCCCTGACATCTGACGTTTCTTTAACCAGCTCTGAAGATGGCCTGTCTTCCACGCTGTTTTTCTTGTTAAATTAGAAGGAAACGCACAAAAAAACCCTAATCTGTATATTTCTCATTTGACTTGGGGAAATAACTAGCTTTGGGAGCAACATTTGAATTGCTGAGATTCTTCTGTTGCCTAAAATATTACTAAAGATAAAAAGGATTTGGCCTAGTCATGTTTTTAAGAACTACTTACAAAACTAAGAGTTTTACAGAATCTAATTCACTATCTTCAAGCTAACAAGGCACCAAGCATGTCATTATGAACTTCTTGTTCATGATATGGAACATTTTCAGGCTTGAACTGGTTTTAGTGGCATTTTTCAAACAAGTAAAATACAACCTGTAAGAAAACAGAATGTTCATTTCTGTGGAAAATGGAATATTTCAGTGTTTCACTCCAAACAGGAATAAAAATGTAAAATCAGAATTGTATTTATGCTGAAGTACTGTGATTTTTTAATATTGGAACACTTAATATTTTATATAAGGACATTATAAAGTATTATATATGAAAAAATATCATATTCAAACAGATACTCTAGCATTGAAGTCTAGAGTGAATGAAAATGATAGTTGAACTAAGAATTTTATCTCATAAAAATGAGCCATTTTTCTCCACTTGTACTTAATTAAATTTAATCAATTTAAATAAATTCTGTTAAAAATGGAGAAACGTGTTTTGCTAACACTTAAAAATGAACAAAAATATAGTCAGAAGTTGGTTAACCAAAAACCTTTCTGATCAATTTTAAAGTAAAATAACCATCGAAATAACTGCTCAGCTGCAAGTTTCAACATATATTTTGAACCTGTGAATTGAAATAGGCCACAGTTTTCCATGTGGACAATTTAAAATGGTGTGACTATACCTCTTCATTTCCAAAGGGGCAGGTAAAGGCAATAACTGTATTTAACATTGCTTTATGGAGCCATGTAAGCACTGTTGAATGTGTTGAACTGATTTTAAAGAAAAGTCAAGTTATTTTCCTTCCCTCCACGAGTATATCTGCCTTCTAGAGCTCCGGAAGGCACAACACTGCAGAGCCATTCCATATGTCCTATAAAAGCCCCGACAAACACTAAGCACGGGAGCTGTAATGTATAGGTACATCCCATGACAGTTTGTTGGAGCGAAGCACAAAAAGCAGGATAGAGAAGAATGTACAGCAGGATCAATGAATTTTTGCAGATTCTGCTATTCTCCAGTATGAAGTGCAAGAAAAGCAACACCTACAAAGTTTTCTTGAGTTATAGTATAGGATCAGCAGCAAAACAGATTCACCGCTACTCCTGCAAACTGTGATGAAATTCCCTCCATGGATCCTTACAAGACATTCCATGTTCACTCCCCAGAAAAATGAATGAGGATAGTATCAATAGTCTCAAAGATTAACAATAACCTAGTTGAGCCAAATTATATATTCCATTTTAATTTTTCCTTTTAAAATTAACTATTTTTTTTAATTATTTTTTAAATTTTCCTGCAAGTATGAAGGTTGTCAAAATAAAAATGTTATAAATATTTTTTACTTAATTGTTATATCTGTGTTTATGAACAGGTGGTATTCTATATGTGCCATAATTTAAAGTAAAGAGTTACTAGGTTGCTACCAGAGCAGCTCCATTCTGCTAGGTGTGAAAAGGAAGATAAAGCAAGATCCTCATGGTTTGGTTTGAGTTTTGCAAGTTTTATACCTCAAATTTATTGTAAGTTTAAGGGAAAAGGATGATGGAAATTGCAAAGATCATAAGGATATTTGGTCTGTAGCATGAAAAATGTCACAATTCCTGAAAGGCAGGAAATCCGTAAGCTTATAAAGAATTTACCCACACTGAAAAAGAAGAATACGTAAAGACTCAGCAGCACCTCTTCTGTGTCATACTCTAGCCTTAAAATCAACTTCGGTTTGGACGGAGAGCTGCAGAAAAAATGTGTAAGTGCTACAGAGGAGCAGCAGTGAGTGGGTTAGTAGGAAGGGGGAATAGGCAGCAGGCAGAGAAAAGCAGAGGCAAATATATATATATTTATTCTATTTATTATATTATATATATAAAATAACCTAATACCACCCCTTACCTGCCACATAGCATTGTGGGGGATCTGTGGGCATCCTCAGGCTTGAAATTGCTATTTCTCAGCTATTTGAGTTCTTTTTCAGTCTGCTGTTTCTTCATATTTCTGACATACAGTGTTTAACCCTGTGCAGCTATGGGAACCCGTTTTTTAATAAGCGATGAATAGGTCCTAAAATTTTAATAGGTTTGTTACTTCAGGGAGGGGTGTACATGCATTTCCATATTAAAGGACATATCAGAAGTATTGGGAGTTAAAGTGTAGCAAGTAAGACCAAAGAAGGCACTAAATGGACAGACTTCTCTAAAGGACTTCTTTTTCTTGCTGAAGCATCAGATTGTATCAGCTTCTGTTCTTGCTTGTTGTAAGGCACTTTTAAACCATATTGGCAGTATAAAGAACTTCAGAATTATTTGGAATAGATCCCACACCTCTTTAAACACTGGATCTAGTCAAAAAAGTAATTCTACAACAACAACGCTGTATTTCTTCCACCCTCTACTCATCTCCAGAGCCAAAGTATTTGTTGCATGATGCTCTCCAGCTCATTCTGCTATCAGCAATGCAGAGCCATTACAGCAATCAGATGTAATCTGCTTTATCACCGGCAAAGCAGTTGCCAGGAAAATTTCAGATTACCACGATTTTTATACTAATACTAATTCAGTGAAAGTCTACATGGTCTTTAAAGCACGTCTTGATTTTCAGTCCCAGAGTTGTATTTTCAAGCATAAAATTTGGGTGGCTTACTTAGCAATTTTGTTATATTGAGCAGGCGCATACTTTGCACAAATTATGAAGGTTGGGTATGAAGCATCAAAGTAGCATTTTCAGCCAGTAAATTTTGCAGCTAGGCACGTTTAGCCAAAAGCCAAACTTCTAAGCTGATTTTCATTMCATGGTGAATTGGTAGAAAATTAGCTGTGTCCAAAGAGAAAACTTTGATCGTTGAGCCTTACCGCTAAAACATCTCATGACCTTTCCTGTGCCCGTACAACCACTTGTATTGTATTCACACGACTCCCTCTGGTGGCAAACTTCTCCATCCCGGGTGCGGGATAGCATCTTCCCTCTTTTTTTTCTGATGCTACACATAGGTTAGAGGCATGCTGGTGGATTCTCAGCTCATTCGGGCAGTGGAAATGCTGTTAAAGTTTTTGTTTGAGTTACAAGATCTCTTTTTCTTACTTTTAGTTATATATCTACCAGTTCAACTGAATAAACAAACTACTGTTAAGTCTGCATAATATTGAAAAGACTGCAGAAAAATGTTAATTTAAATAAATATTTTGTAAAAGAAATAATATTTCTGGTTTACGTACTTCCCTTTCACATAGCGCACCACTACATAAACACCTCACAAATGGTCCTGAGTTGTCTCAGGCCAGGCTGCTGAGGCAAAGAGCAGCATCACAAATCCGAAAATAGGGAGCTGCAGCCTAAAGGAGGCAAGTGATTTTCCCAGTTTCACATGAAAAGTCAGCGGCATGCTGGGAAAATGAAACCTGGATTTTCTTCTTACCTGAGGCAATTTACACCACCCGGCTATACAAAGGGACCTAAATGTCTACTAACTCACTTTTACTTTCAAGGTTTTTCTTTTCCCACCATTGGAGACAGCATCGCCTACCTGCTGCAATCCTCGCCACACCATCCCTCACTACCTGCTGCCTACACACATAGCAGCAGAGCCTGACGGTCTCTGCGTGTCCAAAATCCTGGCAAATGTGATAGGAATTTGATGACAGAAGACCCATCGTAGTCCGGTCACCTAACTTTATGAAAACTGATTGGTACCAAAATTATCTTACATAATTAAGTCACTTTAATGATGACTGAACTCCTTTATAAATACTGCATTGCAACTTTTTTCACTTACGACTTGTCCTTTCTTGTGCACATCTGACCTCCCTTTCGTCAAGCAATGCCATCGTGGCTAAAATATCAAGAGAAATTACAGATTTTAAAGAAACAGTCATCATCATCAAACTCACTGGCTGAAAGGACGACAAAAATATTTCTGTTTATCCTGCTGTCAAATCAACTGTGATTTATTTGTTACATTACACAGATCAGTAACACGGGTTTTCACAAGGGCACTGTGTTGGTAAGTCACACTCCATACCCACACCGAACATGTAATTCCTCCTCTTGTCATGAATAAATCATCTTAGCTGAGTACATAAGGATGATGTGCAAAAGCAGCATGACTGGCCCAAAAGGTAGAATGATACAGTGGTATGCCTGAGGAATGAAAGGAGAATGAGATATGAAGCATTGTAATGCATGATGATGTACTGGTGATCAAAACAGAGCAGTCTGCCATTAAAGAATAGCATGCATTACTGGGAGACTGGGAGACTAAGGAGGTCTCTTATGTCACCTCTGCTAAACAGGATCTTACTATTTTTAACATTTTAATTCAGGTTAGAATTCAGGTCTCTCTTTCAGACACACACACCTCCCTGCCTATATATACATGTACACAATATATGTGACGTAATTTTCCATTGCCTCAAATGGAAATTTTTATTTAGTGATTTCTTATTGCAAGGCTGTTCTTCTGAAGAAAGGTAGTTCCAGTTATGTGATACTACTGATTTTATTATGATTGAGCAACAGGTTGGCTGCCGATACAAACTCATCCAGCCTGGGGCTAGCAGAGGGTTAGATGACCTCCAGCTCTCACTTTTAGTGCTATTTTTCTAGGTGTTATGATTCTCAGAACACGTGTAAGGGTTGAACCTCTGAGGTGGAAAGGCATCCAAACTCTGGATTGCAATAGGTGWTCATCAGGAAATAGGTTCTGCACATGCCCGAGTGAAGTAGTTGCTTGTATTTACGTGCCTGAGGAACTTTCAGACTGACGTTGCAAACATCTCCAGGATAAGGCAAGGACAGAGATGCTCTCTGCAAAGATGTATTGGACACAAAGTTTACAGCTGAGCACAGTAATATCCATTCACAGCATATTGGCGTGCGACAAGCAKAGAATTTTAGACTTCAGTGAAGCATGACTAGCTAATAATAACAGTTGCATAGTTTATTTATGGATGTAAATTTGCATAGGTTCCTCAGGGCCAGTCAGGTCAAGAACCCAACGAATTTTCTTCTCCCAGCTCTGCGACAAAATCATGCAGTTATGTATACCAAGCTATACAGTTAATGCTAGACAGATAATGTCTTACCCAAGCAGTAAATGTGGACAACTCAGGTTTAAATATGGTACAATTCAGACACAAACTCTTTTCCATACCTGAGTAATACAAAGTACCCACAGCCTATCTGTTCCACCTTTTCTTCCTGCTCTGCTTCTTTAGTAGCCAGCCCAGCATTTACCCTGAGTGTTTCAGAGGCAGCTCTTCTCTTAAATTCTCCCCGAGTTCAACTGTCTGAACGAACAGAAACCATAATTGTTTACTGTCCATATCATGACCTCCTTAAATATCCCTATTTTTAAGTACAGTATACATTGATGGTGCATCCTTAGCTAACACTACAGTATCCAGGATTACATACACTTAACCAGTCATCAAAGGATAGTGTAAGCATAGATTCATGGTCCGATTCATCTGGGGTTTTAGGTACACAACTCCCTGAGCCATTAGCTGTCGACACACTCTTGGGTAAAAGTACTTATTAGTGGATCTAATTTTTTGTACAGAAACACATATATCAGCAGCACCATATAGCTAACTGTAACAAAGACACACAGAATATCATCTGCATCATACCCTTGTCCTTCTGTGATTTTATTCCTCAAAAAGTCATGTGGAAAAGATACAATTAACATTGCTCATGTATATTCTTACAGCATTCACAGCATTTTAACTGACAGTGTTGAACAAAGAGGCACTAAAGAAGCCCTGCAGCATCCAACTGAACAGCGCAGCCAGGAGGAGGAAGAGTCTGGCTCCTCTCCCTGCGAGAGGTCCCGCTCGCCACCTCCGAGGGGTCTTGCAGCAACATTAGCTAGAGCACGTGCAGTACAAAATACTCCTCGCTTTCAACTGAGGTGAAACAAAGTACTGGCTCCAAGAACAGACAAATAAGCGTTCAAACCTATGATATAAAGAAAGGAATGTAAACGAGAAAGGCATGAAGTGAGCAGGAAATAAAATGGAGACAGTGTTGCACTGCAGCTGTTCTACTTACTGTGTGCTGGAAGCCCGTATGTTGAAAAACTCTTATTTCTCCCTGGGACTAAAGCACTAACCTTGTCACGTTACACCCCAGCCACTATTTCTAGCCCCAAGCCCATCTCTCCTCACCCCCACATCCCTTCTCCTTCCCCTTCCTTGCTGCTCCCTCAGCCGCAAGCTGCAGCCCGGCCGCAGAGGCGTGACAGCAGCCGGCCAAGGGGAAGGGTCTCGCTGTGGGTTTGCAGGCAGTGGGTACAAGGGCACTTATCAAGGCTGTGGCTTTGTTCAGTCCCTTTTGCCGAGAGCCTGGTCCCCGGGCACGCTGCAGGCTGGCACCGGGACACTGGCTTCCCTCCCTGGGTCCTTTTCACTGCTGGGTTTTTAACTCCACGAGCCATGGCTCATCCTGCACACGCGGCCATGGGTCGCAGTTGCGCGTGGGTGGGTGCCGGAGTGCCAGGGCAGAGCAAAACTTCTTCTCATTAAGGTCCGTGGTCATTCCTACTAATGTAGCAATGTTACTGAGACACTCGAAGGAGGGTGATTTATTGACATATTGCAAAAGCGTGTACTTTTGCTAACAGGTAGTTAAACAATTAAAGACAATGTTTTCATTCCTGTAAACTTGCTCATTGGCTCAGTCTAGGAGAAACAATGAGTACAGAGAGGAGAAGGCTTCAACCATCTTTTTTTTTATAAGAGGTCCCATAATAGTTTGTCAAGGTTGAGGGATCATATTTATGTACAGGTTAGTTTTGGGAATAGTCTTTGCTTGTTTTTGTGGTCAGATAGGAGCAAAATCTGCTTCCCATATGTATGTTTTTCCATCTACCAGTGTAACTTCTTTCCCTAAGATACTTCTGAATTATCCTTTTTTTGGATATCTTCTTTTCTCTATTTTTCTCCAGTCACTGGATATTTTATTTTCCCTTTTCACTTACTGCAATATTTTTCATGTACATTTTGAATCTACTTCTTCTTAAACTCCTTGGCGATTTAATGAAATTCCTGTGTCTTTGATTTCTTTCCAGAATCGCGGCCTAAAACATATTTCCTATCCTCTCTTTGATGTTTTGCTTTAGGAGAATGTTCTTTAGATGGACTATTCTTAAATGGCATCCTCTGTGGAGACTCTGTTCCTTTCCGTAAGTACGTTTTAAACTCCAGCTTAATAGCACACTCTAGTATTCACCTTTAATGTCACCCTGATCACTCAAAGTAATGTTTGTCCGTAGTGCTTCACTGAGGTGTAATGAACAATGTATCTGACAAACATCTGATGATTTGCATGTGAGTACGCTTCAATGTGGTTTCTCCTGAAATCACACCCTGTCTGAAACAGAACTAACTTCGCTTCTTTACAAATAAGCAAACTTGGCTCCAAGCTGAAATAACAGGATCTCTTACCAAATTTCTAGCAAGAGGATTAAAACACTCCAGAGCACCCTATGGGGAGATACATGAAGCCTGGAGAGAGCTGAGCTCCTCTGAAGCCTTGCAGAGCTGGGTGGGAACGGCTGGGTGGAGCAGCCGTGTCAGCCGGCAGTGCTTCTCCAAGCACGGGTCACACGGGCCCCTGTGCTGCTGCTCGTGTGGTTACCGTCCTCTCTGCTGGCGTCTCACTATTTTTGAATGATAGGAAGGTCAGATATTTCTGATTAGAATCTCACTAGAGATGACAGTGTTTCCATAATATATGCACCCCTCAGTAGCCTGCTACCACTGTAATTCGGGCTGTTTCAGCCCTAAAGACGTATTCTGAAATAGTCTCTTCCCCAGGCAAGCACCTCTCCAGTTGAAGAGTTCAGAGCACCCGGGCAAGGGCAGACGGCTGAGCGCTGCCCCAAAGGCACCTTCAGGGCTAGCGTGTTTGACATTGTTTTGCTTACGCCTCCTGCTGCAAATCAAGAYGACACTTAGGAAATTAATATATAAAACCCCCTTATTGCACCACTACATCCCGTTAGCAGTTCAGAGACCTGCTGTGAATGCTTACTTGCCAAAGCCTCCTATTGACTTCGTGAAAGCACGGAACACTTAATCGGACCATCCGGAGAGAGTTTTTTAACCTTTTTTCCCCGTCTTCTCACTTTTCCCTCCCCAGTGTTGCTGGCCTTGGCTGTTTGTAACCCAGCAGAGATGCACTCTCCTTAGAAGGACGAGGCAAATCCATCAAAATCTAACACTCTGCCCCATGTGAAGCCGTTCAAGAAACAGCACACATGAAAAGAGGTTTTGTATTGTGGTTTTCAGTGAATAAATATACCTCAGAAGGGTGTCACGGGGGCACTGCACTAAAAAGTTAATGTTTTGAGGGGGCAGTATATACATATTTTCTTGAACAGAACATTTTCTGTGCACTTTGATCAGAATACACTTATTGGTAGGGATCATTTTTCAAAAATAATTACTATTGGAGCTGTTCATAGTATTAGTTTTCATAAATTCACCCAGTTATAATTAATATGTGCCTTTCAAGGACCTAAAAGGGAAGGCATTCAATATTTCTTGTCTAATTTTAGTATGATCTGATTTTCCTCTCGTTGCCTTTCCAAACACCTGGGGCCAGCCATATGAGTAAATTAGATTGTGCTAAAATGCATATTAATGAAGCTCAAGCAATGGTTCCCTAAAGGGAGAGTAAAGCTATATATAGCTCCTTTTTTCCCCTCTCTTGGTTAATGTGCCTTTCAACACATTCAGATCCTAGTAAAATCACGCCATTTTGGAATAGCCAAAAAAATACAAAGAAACTGTTAGAACAAAAACTCAGAAGCGTATTTATTTGAAGTGTAGAAATGATCACTCCTTTTAGTAGTTGCGTTTTAAAATTATTTCCTATTAAAAATGGATTTTCTTTTAATTGACTTATCCTATGAGAAAAAAATAATATCAAGACGTTTGGGGTAGTAAGAAGTGGCATATTTGTTAATTGCCTACAGTGATCTCTGCATTTTCCTCTCCATAAAAAACCATAGTGCACATTATAACAGATAGCAGCGGAGGGCGACAACCAATTATCACGCGTGACCCTCAGCGTACGGAATGAAAAGCAAGAGTTTTGGAAAAGGACGCTGGAATAAATCCCAGTTCCTCAAGGAAGTCCCGTGGTGTTATCGGGGAATGTCTACAACAGCATTTCAGTCTGGACCAGGAGGGTGCTTTTTAAGTGAATCACTGCTGACGACGCCTTGGTTCATACCACAGAGTGGTCATAGAGCACATGCACCAGATTCATTCAGGAGAAACTAAACTGGAAGGCAGACTCCAGAGGCACATTTAAAGTGCATCGCCTGCTAATGGCCATTCAGCTCATAGCAAGAGATAGATGAAGTCCAAAATGGAAACCTCCTAAATGTGTGGGCACTGGCTCCTCAGCACCACCACTTTTAAACCAGGTAGATGCAGAGGAAACTGCTTGGATGACAAGGGAAGCCCAGCTTATCATACCAGAAAAAATTGGTTTGGTAATTAGACCAAAGGCTTAGAGAGGATGTGACTCAGTGATAAACAACAGGAAAGGAAAAGAACTACCAAGTCACAAAACAAATTGACACAAAAACAAGTGAGTACTAACTGCTCACATCCTAGAAATTAGAAGGAAGATCTAAACACTGATCTAAGGATTAGAAGGAAGATCTAAACAAAACCTGAACTTCTGGAACAACCTTTCAACCGGAATATCATGGTTTAAGAGAGGCCCAAATGCTTTTAAAATGCAGTTTATGGAAGGAATTGTATAATATGACTGCTTTCAAGTGTAGGAGACAGAATCTGATAGTTACATCTGTTAGAAAGCGATGTTTCATTCCTAAGGATTTTCAGAGCACTGATGTAAGTTCTCCATATTATTATAATGAAACCACATTTTAAACAGGTTCAAGTAATTTTTAAGTGTCAAGTCTAAAAAGAGGGAGAAAACATACAGATGACTTCTCACTGTGAAAAGAAACTGAGCACATCTTTAGTATGAGGAATAATGTCTCTGTTAAACTTGAATTGGATGGAAATATTGAAAGTGGCATATTTCTTAATTGCCTACAGCAATCTCTGCATTTTCCTCTTCATAAATACTGTAGTGCTTATTATAGTGGATAACAATTACAATTAGTGTCTTTACAAACAGTGCAATGGTCATGCAATTGCAGCTTGTGGACCTACAAGGCAGTTAGCAGTCCTGCCTATCTATTTATTTTTATTGCACAGTGTAAGGCGTATCAGAAGAGGCAATCAAGAGCAGGGACACTCAGAATCAGTGGCTACTTCTCCAAGTGTTGCCTGTCAGCCAGGGGCTTTGCCATGCATGATTTTCAAGTAGAAAAAGGAGATGCGGATTCAGGAAGCATTCATGTAGTTATCCAGGTTTTCATTTTCTTCTAAGCACCCCTTCAGAGTCAACAGTTGAAAATACAGGATGAGAGCGCTCTCTGTATTTAATGAAAATTTACTTTCTCCATTCTACTTTTCTCTCCCAGTGAAATGAAATTTTTAAGCATGCCAAAGCCTTACTTGTTACTTTAAAAACATCATTCAATTTTACAACTATTGAAGTTTCATTCTGAGTATTTTATTATTCCTATTATTGGCTTCCTTCCCCCACTACCTGTGCTAAGTTTCCTTCTCTATCCTCAAACACCCACGCTCTTGCTCTTCCCTTTGAAGACAATCCCAGCCCCGCTGCCAGAATCGTCCCGATGCCACCGTGGGCAACGTTTGGAGCCTGTTGGTTTCCAGCACCAAGAACTGCAGGAACGAGTATCCCTGCTACCTGCCTCCCCACTCCCTCCTCACTACTACTCATCTCTAGGAGCAGGCAAAACACGTCTGTCTTCTCCTGAGGCTGAGCAACAGTTCTTGARGTAGGATATCCTGGTAGGAAGTGATCATTTGTTTCCACTGATTGCTCTGGACACCCAGGACATTGGCAAAGCTTGACTCACTTATGTGCTATCCATCCTTGATGTGGATAAAGCTGAAACTAACACTGGCCCCTCCAAGAAATAAAGATTTTGTGAAGGTTTTGGGGTCACTCATGATGAAATGGGCGGCCAGTTGGGAGAACAAAGGTCACGCAGATGAGGTGCACAGGCAAAGGATGCTCTCGTTCAGAAGCGGTCCATGGGTGCTATGAAGGAAAATCTGTAATTTCAGTATGTTCTCCTAGGAAAGGAACATTAATTCAGGGCTCCCACAGAGTTTYCTGAGACCTCTGCTTTTATTCTGTAACCATAAGATGGTTCAGTTAGGCTCTGAAAAATTAAAATGCCAAACGTTAAGTTAGTGCATATATTAATAAATGCAGAATTAAAAACTAAAGAGAGAATGGTGAGAAATCAAGATTTGGCTAAGATATTCTGACTCCATCAGACAGTGTCTTTCTATAAAAGTAATTCCAGGTCAGTTAAATTGCTCTTAGAAAAATTAAGTCTTAGGCATAAAATATGCAAGACCTTTTACTTTTCATCTTTTATGTTTTAATTGTATGGTAAAACATTTTGTTAAAGGAATTTTGTGCATTTAACTTTGAAGCAGTTTTTAAAAGTCAATGACATGGTTTTAAAATATAGCACATCAAACGATATTTCCATCAACATACAGCAGTTGCCATAAACAGCCTTAATTTCCAGTCTAAATTACTGATCTAAATATATTCAGACAAATTAATGCAATGGAAAATTATAGAACCCAAACTGTATATTTATTTATTGCAACATGTTTCACTTGCATCTCATCTGCCATTCATACAAGGTTACTTCAAGTTTAGTAATTTTTCCCCTTTTCATGCTCAAATTGAGAGGAAGACATGTCTCGAAATGTTCATAACCGAGTTGAAAAACATATTTTGGACTAATCTGTTCACTGGAGTATTATTTCCTATATATCATACATGATACCTTCATTTAAACTGTTACAACTGTGTTCAGCTGTTTAAGACTTCAAGTAAGTGAACAATAAGTAAAATTGGCCTTTCAGCTTATGTGTGGGGTGTTTTTGAAGCAGCCAGCCCTACAAAGTGTACCGAGGTACAGAGAATTACCAGTACATGTGCAGTTTTGTCTCGCAGCCTGTCTCCCGATGACAGCTTCGTAATTGGTTTTGGAGTGACACGCAGCGCAGGCAGTCTGAACCAGGGCGCCACTGAGACTGGCTTCATTGAGAAAGGGTTGTATTCACTGAGGACAGGATTTCTAATAGCAAGAAAATGTCTTAGCTAATGATATACCACTAATCATCTCTGGTTGGGACAACAGAAAGTAGATTAGCTCCCCCAGCCAGTGTTAATGCTGAAATTCAAAAGCAGTAAGTGGTAAAATTTATTTCATAGTCCTCAAGAAGAAAAGGCTTCTACTTTACTACAAATTTAAGACCTGGTTTCTATGACACAGCAGACTGTCCTCTCACTCTCCTGACTATTTTAAAATTGAGTCTTTTTCTCTTCTTTTAGACATTGTAGCTTATTATGAACAAAAAACCTTAATTGTTCAGTATGTCACCTTCTGTTTGACGGGAGGAAACGAGGAATGATTACTATGTCTGTGGATTTCACATGGAGCTGGGGAAGACAATAAAAAAAAAGTGAGATTTTTTTATAAGCGAAAATGAAAAGAAACCATTTATGAGCAGCAGAATGAATGGCTGTCTTTGACTTTTTTTTTTTTTGTCTCACAATTGAATTGCGTTAGCCTCACCTTCTTTCTGTTACTTCTTAAATCTCTCACTTGTTGCACTTTGATATGGTGCGGGGGGCTGGGGGTGGGAATGGGTACCAACAGAATGAGGACCTTCTGCCCCTGCATGTTCGCGTGAGCCAAGGAGAACTGCTCTGCTCATCCCAGGGAGGAGAAGGCTTTGTGAGCAACACGTGTTGTGTGCTGGCCCCTCATAGGAACCCAACATCCTTAAACATCATTAGACTGATTGCATGGCCAGGTATGGCTAATGCTGGTCCAACAGATCAAAAGCTGGTCAAGGGGAGCTGAGGTAAACAGAAAGCATCATATGAAACTGGGATAAAAATACAGAAACAAAGAGAATAAAATTACATATAGTAAAGAGAAATTGATTACAAATACAGTTGAGTCAGTGCAAAATCAGCTGGCTCTTCCACATCTCCTGTCCCTTCCACATCATCTCTGTCCCTTCTTCCATTCACCTCATGGTCCCTTCGCCTGATGAAAATACTCACTTTGTGTCATGTCTGATATCAAGTAGGAATAATTTGGAAAATCCCACCCAGGACTTGTCAGGACCAGGTGCCTCCAAACATCCAGATTTGCCCTGGGCACAGATTGGAATTTGAGGTTCTCAAAAACACAGAAAGCTTGTGGTGAATGACTTCAAGCTGGGCAACCAAAGGTTGGCTGTCTGCAATCTGTTGGAGCAGTGAATATGTAGCAAATTGGGAGCTGCTGTCTTGGGACACAGGTAATATTACTCAGTCTGGGGCAGTCCCTATCAGATGTGTGATTTATCATAAAAAGTTGGAAGAGCCACTACTGCTGGCACACAGGTCAACCATGGGCACACAAAACTGATTTGTATGGGCAGTGCAGGGTCACTGAGCCCCAGGCGTACAAAAGCTCCTTTTCCAGATGCCTTGCAACTGCAAAAGCACAGGGAAAGCCATGCCCCGTATGCTTTTCATGCAGTGCATGGGATCCAAACATGTAGTAGAGGAAATCTTACCTTTTCTCTGACATCTGGCTACTCTAACAGCAGCTGTGCTGCCTTGCAGGCCCTTTCAAACCGGTGCCCAGAGCCTGGACCTTGCAGACATGGGTCTTGAGGTGGCACTGAAAGATGTACTGGTGCAGGCATGGTGTCGAGAAGGTCCAAGTCAAAATTCCAGCCACAGCCTGTGCTTCAGCATCTGATAAGGCCTAAGAGAGAATGATTTTGGGGTCATAGACCAAGGAACGAAGCCAGAGATGGCTGCTGACAGGACAGGAGGGGAGCAGGGGCTCGGGCGGGAGCAGAAACCCCACAGAAGTCATGCCGGGCGGGAGCAGAAGTGGCACGGAGCCAGGGCTGGGGGTCCTGTACCGGCTGAGGGGGCCAGCACACCCCCAGGCCCTGTGCGCACCACAGCTGCAGCAGGGACAGTTTTGGTGCCTGGGGCACCAGCGCTGTGGGGCCACACACCTGTGAGACATACCAAACCACCCCACACACCTCTCCTCAGGGGTACACTTGGTTTGGCTAGCAGCAGCACCTGGGGATAGGCAGGACAGGGGTTCGTACCCAGGGAGAGGTCCAGCGCTCACCAAACTCAGGGTAACGAGGCCCCTGACAAAAGCCAGAGCAGGTCTCATCAGCTGCACTTGTCCTATGCTTCACATGTGCTTTTGGAGGTGGCAACACCCTAAAAACAGGCCCTGGGAAATGAATGCCCAGTGGACATTTTAACCATCAACCGTGCCAGTGGAGATGACAATGAATGTGTTTCAACTGTAATTTCCTTAGAAAGAAAAGTTGGCCACGGAGAAGAATAGAACTGGGTTTAAGCCTGAAGAAACAGTTTAAAAAATTGTTCTATTCAGGGTTTGCAAAAAGTCATAAAAGCAGGTACAGAAGCGATGTACAGCAGCCGCCAGCAGCATGCCATTCCAGATAAAGTGCTCCAGCATGGTTTTTCCTCTTACGAAGGTGAAACAAATGTAACAGCAGCTCTCAAATACAAAACAGATTTGCCCCAAAGCTTCGTAATGAAAACAAGCTTGAAAACAGTTCTCAGACTGAACTCTGCTCAAGTACAGAATCTTTCCTGCCTCTCTCCTCCCTGCCTCCCTACCTTACCCAAAAATAATGGCCTGGGAAAATGAGCAGTTCCTGTAGTTACTCTTGAAGACTGTTGTATTCAGGTTTTGGTGAAGTAAGGCAGAAGACGTTACAGCCACTGAAAATTTGAATTAGTCTCAACAGGTCAATTACTACAAAGATTTTCTGCTCTAGTTGCTTGCAGAGAGATGTGCACTTCTTAAAATCCCAGCTATTTTCTGTTTAATTTATTTGCAAAGCAAGACATAACAGTGTAAAAAAATCAATTGAACAAAACAATTTTATTGGAGTTCACATGCTACAACAAGTTGTACAAGCACAAGACCTCAAGCAAGACAAGCAAGCAGTCCTGTAGCTGCTTTCAAAGACCTCTGCTGTTTGCAGCAACGTAGGCTGAGCACGCCAGCAGTTGAACAGGTTTCCCCCTTGATCAATTATTTAGCCTTTCCTTTTATTTTGCTGAAAGTTCTTTTTTTTTTATTTAGTACAATCGCTACCTTTAATAAAGGGTGTATCCCTGTACTTCTGCACATTTGAAGAGCACTATAAATCCCTGCTTTCATACCTCTGTTTCAGTGGTTCCTCTCTACCCCCAGTAGTTTGTCAGGCAGGGGAAGGATGAGAAGTCAAGAGAAGTTCCAGCAGATGAAAGAACAGGATCTGTCAGGCCTCAGCTGCCTCCACCTCCAATATTGTGTTGCAGTCCTCCGGGGCCAAAGCAGAACCTTTCATTTCAGAACCTGCACTGAAGAAGTTCCAGAATACCAAAAAAAAAGGATGAAAGCCAAAGTCTGTAGACTTGAGATTCACAGGAATAAAGGGAGAATTAACACCATCACACACAACCGCACTTGCTGTCATTAAACAGAGGAGATAATAAAGAAGATGTCTGAGGATAATTAGCTAAAACTGTACTGTAATCTTCAATAGAAAAATAGATCCTTTACAAAAATTCCCTCCAGAAATCTTGTAGCTCCTGCAGTATTTATTTCTACACATTAATTTTTTTTTTGCTTTTATTCAAATAATTTATATACACTTTAGATGCAATTGATATTCAAATTTTGTTCAATACTTTATGAGGCTCAGTGGACAGAAGCAATTCAATCAGAAATAAAGAATGATGTGAATAAGCAGCAAGGGAGTGCCTCTTCATTCAGTGTACAGAAAAATTAACATCCACAGAACAGCTATTAAATAGGGCAGATTTTTTTCATTGCTTCAGTAGTAAATCCACACTGATTTTGTACCAAGCAAGTATTTATATGCTCAAGAAAGATGGGTGACTGAGCTGAAATTTGCTAAGAGGGGGCAGAGGAGTAAGTGTTATACTTATTTGTAGTGATAAATCCCACAGTAAACCACTAACAGCTGTTACTTTACTCACATTAATGATTTCTGCTTTCTGTTTTGTTTGTTTTTTTTTTAAAGGTGATTTTGTCAATAAAATGATACACAAAATACCTAGTTTCACACTTGAAAAGTAGAGAACACTGAGTAAGAGATAATAATTAGTCAAACAAACTTATCAGTTTATATCCCTGTTAGAAGGAAATAATCTTACCATTAATGATCAACAATTCAGTAAATAGCCCAGAAACAGTCTTCCTTAAAGACCACAAGGCCAACAGCAGCCGAGGGAAACTGGACAAGCAAAGTAACAGAAGAGACACATGCACTTGCAAAAGCTGCACATCAACAGGGGCCCTCAAAGCCCAAACACCGAGTAGGCAGGCGCACAGGCGCCGAGGGGGCAGGGGCAGAGCAAGCTACGCGCCTGCCTTGAGTCACTCGATGGATCCGGAATGCTCCTGTAAGCTCAGCGCRGCCGAATCTGGGATTAAAATACCAGATAGTTACATGCCACCCTGTTTCATGTCTGAGGTATGAAACAAGGCGTTTTAACTGCATGAGCTAAAGCTGGAAAGTAGAAACAGGAGAAGCCCCAGTCCAGGGGGGACCTTTCCAACATGCTGAGCAGAAATACAGGTCTGGTCAAAGCAACTGGCTTCTCTGCAAACTCTGAATGGTGAGAAATAGCTGAAACGTAAGCTATTCAAATAGTTTCATCTTCTGATGCATTGCCATTTCAACAGGAAGGTTCTGCATAACGACACCAGCTTTAACTCCTTAATGCAACTGTCTGAAAAGGGAATTTAGAAATACAGGCTAGGAAAAATCCCCTCCACAGCTCCAATGCAGACTGGTGTAAAACCACCTTTTCCCCAAGGATCCTGAAGCTTCTTGTAATGTCGAGGTCATGCAACAACCTATTCAACACCACATCTAATCTCTCCTCCCTCAAAGGGAGGACCACATTTTCCGTATGTTATAACATGAAGTTTATAATTAGTTGAACTGGGAGGAGAAATATGGTCTATTGTTTTTGATCATCTAATCAATTCTTCTGCCAGTTCAGGGCATTAAAACTATAAGGTATTTGCCTAATACTTGCATAAAAGGGTGAGGAAGACACCAGCAGAAAAAACTTATACTCTTCAAAATTCTCCATACTACACTAGTGCAAATTTCCTATAGTGTGGAAGAAGAATCCGTATTTGCACAAAATCCACAATAATGCAAGAAATAAATTAAAAAATGGCAGTTCCTCCCCGGCCTAGAATGAAAAATGGAAAATGGGTGGGGGGGAGGGGAATGGAAAGGAGCATTTACATGAAATATTTTTTCTCAGAACAGTGACAGAAGTTTAAAATAATATTTGAAATTCCACTCTTACAGTTGCACTTCAGTTTCTCACATATTTCGACATACTAATTATAGAAAGACAAGCTATTTTAATTTAAGCTTGCATATGAAAATTCCTATAAAATATACAGATGTAACACCCTGGTGTGTTACACTGTGTACAGTGATGACATCCTATATGATATTTATATTCTGTTAAAGTGGCTGGTAGTAATAATAAAGCCTAGATATATCCACAGTTTCAAGGTTGTTTGATAACACAGTGTTGTTTCAATAACTTCATAATGAATCTACATAGAGACGGTGCACTGCCAAAGAAAAATGGGTATGAGTTTCTTCTGTATCAGCACTATAAAATTAGGTCTCCTTTTTAATCCTATTTCTGGGCCATACAAATATAACCTTTATACTTGCTTACAGGTCATTAATAATGACACTTTCCACTTTTCATTTTGTTACTGTAGGGATATATAAACAGGAAAAAAATGTACTTAAGTATATTGTGCACACCAACTTAAAGATGTATATATTCTTAGTTATGAATATATAGTGCTGATAATACTTCTAAGTAAATTATATATATATTTCTTACTCTTCTATTATAGCTTAGTTTTCATGAACAAGTAATTACTGTAAAATTTTCATTTTTTCCTGTTTCCTAACGAGGTCGTGGAAGAATGCAGCCATGCAACCACCTATTAATTTGTAGTAAAAGATACTGCAATGGAAATCAAAAGATACATGTTGCAATTTTTAACAGTTAAAAAAAAAAAAACCACAACAAAAAACAAAACCACAAAACCAACGTTCACACAAAACCCCAAATGCAGTTTCATTACTGTAAGAAAGCGCTAGCTTTTTCTGACAGTTTAATAGCTGAAACAGAAGTGAGAAAGGAGAACCTGACACCCACAAGTAAGCAAGGGAAGGTAATGTAAGGAAAGATATCTGATCATTACCATGTAATCACGGCTGGCAAAAAAGAGACGGATTTCATATGCAGATTTCTATTGAACTGAAAGACCCAGTGAAGGCTCAGCTCCGTCCCAGCTAATGGGATCTGTCAGGTGGTAGAAACCACATGTGACATTGATTATCTTCCCTGTTAGAGCAAAATTGCTGCTAAGCAGGAAACGACAGAAAATTTCAGTATGGTCCCCAAAACCCCCATGTGCCTTACACATTCGCAGCGCGCTGACTCTGAAGAGCCAGTTGCTGTTTTGTGCAGCCCAGCTGGATGCGGAGGACAGCGAGACACTGCTGCACGGAGCTCCTCACGCACAGAACAGGAGGGGTCTGGGTAGCAGGTTTTTCCCCTTGTCAAGGAGGTATCAGCATGGCTTCATCTGTTCTGTACTTCAGCTGGCTGCTGTCAGAGTGCCCCGAAACCTACTGCCTATCTAAAACTCCTGTTGTGCATATAGAGATAACTCAGCTGGGCTGGAGGTAGCTGAGCAGAACAGCTAAGCCACCTCTCCAGAGCCAACAAGGTGTAACCCACCTCACACTCCCTCTGTTCCCATAAATATATATATTATTTTTAACTTTCATTTGTGATATAAACTTCTAGTTTTACCCCATTTACAAAAAAAAACCCTTCACAAGTTTTTTGGGATGACTATCTGAGAGTAAATAAATGATAATTTTAATATCTAATACCATATCTTATGTGACACACACACAAATTATCTCTGGATAATTTTTATGGAAGTTAAATGGAACAGCAATATCCATATACCAAAACTTTGATGTATCCCTTTCAAGTTTCATATTACTGTGTCTTATGAATTGTGAGAAGTCAGAAACGAGGTTACGTCCTTTTTAGGACAAGGATCAGCAGATTTATTATCATTGAAAAAGACTATCCAAAGTGCCTATTACCCATGATATAACATTTAATTTGAATCAAATATATGAGGTTACTTAACTGCATTAAAAACCAGCAACACAGACCCAGGAGTGGGAGAGGCCTGAGCTGAAGATGTATTTGAACACTTGTTTATTAACTGCTGTGTAAACAGAACCATYGAACACCTGCAACCTCTGATTTCTATGCCAACGAAAAAAAGTATTAAAATTCCAAAAGCTGATTTCAGAAAAGCTTACTATGAGATGGGTGATGGCTAAAAAACATAAATGTTTGAAGGAAGAGTCTGACTGAACAGTCTTCTCCCTGTTATTTTTAGCGAGCGAGATATTCTGGAAAACCGGTGGCGGCTAGAATTAACTGCAAAATATGTTAATTCTACAATGATTTTTGCTACACAAGCTGAGGGGAATATGAGGTGTAAAATAAATGTTATACTACCTTGTATCAACTAGTCAATCTTATTAGGGCACAAAGCAATTTAGGTGATAGGCTGAAAATTGGCCAGGGCAGAATGCAGACAAGACCCAATTAAGACAAAAAGCAATTTGAGTTTACTGAATAATCTGTAAGAGCCAATAGCAAATTACAAAAGCCAGAGAAAATTACAAGTTGGTTTTGTTTTCAGTGCACAATTAGAAGTATCGAAAGAAGAAAAAAAGCATAACATTACCAAACAATTAGAGTGGGGTTACTTCACATTCAGTCTTCAACGGTGAAGGACAGAAAATGTATTAGCAATTTGAATAGGTTTCTGCATAAAACCAGCTGGTTTTTGTTAAACAGAGGAAAGCTAGGGCTCTGGGGTACTGAATCCACAGGAAGATAGATAACATAGCACCTTGTTTTTAGATGCTGGGTCATGAGCTGGGTTTCTTGCTCTGTTAATGGCCCTGCAGTTGGTGCCCAGGCGCTCTACAGGTGGGCAAAGTCAGGCTGCAGTTTACTGATCAAGCTGGCTTAAGGATTTCTAATGCCAAATCAAAATGCATGAAATGACTCAAAACCAACACATCAGCCAAAAGATCTTACAGGGTTTGTGCCAGCAGCCCTCCTGCCCGAGTAGGTATGTGCACATCCTGCCATGCTTCCCCATGCCCCATCTCCGCTCCGGGCTTGGGGATGTTAGGTTTCTTCACCTTCTCTTAACTGTTAGCTCCAGCAATCTCCTTTCACCTTCTCTTTGACAGTTGCCACACTGGGGTCTTCCAACAAGGACCGTTTGCATGAGGCCCGCTCCCACAAGCAAGAGCTAGTGGAGTCCTGCCAGAGCCTGGTCACCTCTGCTCATCGCTGGGCATCAACCCAAGCTGCAGGAGGGAGGAAGCGGACAAGCTGCCGGGGTGCTGGGAGCACGCCCCTGCCAGAGTGGCACAGATGGCACCTACAGCTCCTTAAGCAACAACAAATGAAGACAAGGAATAAGCCAAAGTCATGATTGAGGCAGGCTCGTGCTGCCCGCGCAGACCAAAGCTTCCTTTTCCCCTGCCACATAGCTTGGAGATACGGGAACTCTTGCCATAAGAGAAATAACTGATATGAATTCCTTCAAGCCAAAGATGAAAGCAAACAATTGTGAATTTTTAACTGGAAGATTTAGGCACGCCCACACTCACATGCGTTGGCTCTTGTGTATCTTTTCTGAGGCAACTCATCCATGTGCAAGAAACATGGACACTTAAATGAAGGTGACTTCTACGAAGCAACTGACTTGGAGGCACTTACCTGCCACAGCTCTCACCATCAGAGCATTTAAGTGTTTCATTAACGTATGTATGTGTTCCATCACTATTAACATTAGCAGCTCCAGTCTGAAATACAGTATCCCAGTTCATCAGACTCCTCCTGTACAAAGCTATAAAAAGGACAACTTTGCAAGTCAAGCTAGGAACTATTCTCCAGACCTTCATGCAACTTGCACCACCATAGCACAGGCAAACATTATCTTGTCCAGCATAAAGTCTGCAGGCATAAATATAACTCGAAGCGTTCTTTTGAACATGCAAGGTATTTTTATATTAAATCAGGAAGTTGTACCAGGCTGAAACACAACCAGAGAGAAAACTGAATAGTCTTTTTTTCCTTCACAGTTCTGAAAATAAGTTCTAACAATTTAAATACTAGGTAATAAATTACTATAAATGAGTAAAGGTGATACTGACAAACCAGAAAAAATGGTGATTTGGTGACAGGATTATCAGTGGCTGATTTATCTTTGACTATACATTAGAGCAGACCTACACCAAAGAACAGAATTCCTTATATGTTAATGTTTTAGTACCTATTTCTCAAGGGAAAGAAGCCATATTATTGCAGTACTTAGTAGAATATTCACTGCAGTTGCTTATTCTATTTCTATTTTAGGTAGGTCTTCCCTTATCAGGAAAAAAAAGGCGGCCAGTAGAAAATGCTTATTAGGGCCAGGGGCTTTTTCATATGGAATATAACATGTGAAATTAATTTAATCTTTTTCTGCTTTGAAATATGTTGCAAACAGGTTGTGATTTTCTTCAACACATTATACAAAACTATTCAAGGATTCATTTCAACAATAATTCATATCCTGAACCTCATTAGTAAGTAGTTTGCTGCCAGTAGTCAGTATTAAAAATGAACAGTTTCAATAGATTAGTCATGTTGCTTCGTTGGGCTTTTTTTTTCTTTTTAAACTTGATTGCACTGATGTAAATCAGACAATAAATTTGCCTATGTGAAGACAAGAATTCAGTACTATGTTTCAATGATATTTTGCAATATTCAGTTAATCTCCATTTTGGCAATAACTCCTACTAGCTATCTTACTTGCTATCCTTGCAGAATGCAACCAGCAAAACAGTATGAAAATAGGCTAAATGAGCCTCTTAACAAACGGGATAGCTAAAGCCTCATCCAATCTTCATTCACTGTAGAGTCAAATTCATCTTTTTTTTTTTTTTCCCCACATTGTGTATTCATTTACATGAACATCATGGAGGTACCAATGGAGGTATCACTTTCCGTTTATACAAGTTACCACACGGGGACTGCAGCGGTAGAGAAGGAGGCACAAGATTTCTCCACTTGCAGACAAGGGAAGCATTATCAAAAGCAGAGTGCAGCTTTACAGTTAAAGCTTCAGTGACAAATAAGGTAACTCAACAGAAACAGGAACTCCCCAAGAGCAGCATATTCCATAAAATCATATTTAGTTTCTCTACCTTTATAGAGGTAACTTCTGGAGAGCCGTGCTGTGCTGGCTTTTCTTCAGAAGGAGGGAGGGAGCTGCAGTACTTCGCCTTCTCTACTACTGCGGCTTCAAAGAGCCCATTAAGGACACAGAGCTCTGCTTTGATACCACTGCCTCATTCTTGAAGACAGGTAGACGATGGTCTGCCCTCCAGGTCATATGAGCAGAGTGTCTCTGAATCACAGAGACAGATATGTCAAACTTCGGGAAATTGAACTCTGCAGCTTCTATTATAAATTGTCATTTTGCTCCTTAGAAAGTCACTGCTACCTTACTAGAACAAGTCTCAGCATCTGAAAAGCCACCTCAGATACCAAAAGACTTACTAGRCTAAGTGAATGCACTGACCATACAGGAGCTCTTTACAGGGCTGGCAGGAACAAACCCAAAATGTACTGCAGGATTAATTTTTGGCTGCACTTTATATAACTTAAGAGATAACAGTTTATATGCTCTAGCAGTCATTCAAAACACAATGTTTCCTCTCTTATTTAAAAAGTTTAGGAGAAAAAAAAAGAAATAGTAATAGGAGCTTGCTTAATATTTAATTACTTTTTTGAATTATCACAAACATCTAGAGAAACCATTCAGTCCTCAAGGCTTAACAATCTTCATCTGCCAAAGGAGGGTTGCCAGATTTTAGTAGTACTCTTTGTAACTATGTAGTACTCTGTACTTCAGGCCAGTTGTGAGCTGAAGTTCCCAAAGACAAACTGGATGAGGGCTTGTAGCAAGCATTTTGTATAACGTTTCTCATATGATTGCTAGAAGAGCAATCTCTGCTCAATAAAGAGCTATTAAGCAAAAAGCAATCTTTCAGTCCTGACTGCTCCTTTCTGATAGGTTGTTTTCTTCTTCTGTTACTCTCTGTGCTAGAAGATAGCAGCTAGATCTTGGAAGACCTAAACACTGATGTCACACCAGGCTAAAACACAAGTTACAGCTGTTCTTCTGCAGAAGAGGGTGTCTCCCCATTCATCACTCAGCCCCTCATTGTGGGGAGGCAGAGCTGCAGCTTGGGTTTCAGCTTCTCATGACATGGCTATGCCAGCCCTCCCGCAGGCTGCAAAGACCTGACCTTTCAAATGTAAAAATAGAAAACTGAATTCCCTGGACAGAGAACACAGCTAGAATTTGAGGCAGGAGGATATTTAACTTGTTTTCCTATCAATTAGATAGATTCCATAGACTACATATACCCTTCAAACTCTCTTAAATTAATAACATTACAATCTTAATTGGTAACCAGCCCTTTCTGCTTCCCCCAGGCAATTATGACAACAGAATTAGACTCAGGTAACTCAATTAGACATCAGCCTAACCCAGTGCTCTCCAAGCAGGCCTCTAAGCAAAACTCCCCATGAGCTTGATGAAAACAGCATTAGGATTGCTTTGTTGAGGTTAGATAGCATATGCCTACAATAATCAAGAGTTAAACTTTCTCCTTGAAGGCCAAACACTGCCTCGTTGTTTATCCTATAAACCTCTCCACTTGGCACTTGGACGCCTTATCCATTCTGACCCAGAAATTCTGCTGATCTGCCCGGTGTAGTATGAGGTTGACCTTGTTCTTGTCTTGTTTCCCTTCAGTCCTGCTTTTTTTCCCAGACACTGTGCTTCAGACACATACATGAAGCACAAGAGATCAGGGAGCAGCAATCTTGAGCTGTGTTTCAGCAATCTGCCCTGTGTTTCCTCTTCTGCACACTCCTTCTTTGCTGCTTGGAAGCAGAAGCAGGGCTTTACTTCACATATAAAACCACAACATGAACATGGAAGAGCTGTAAGAAAGGGCAGCTCCAAAAATCTGCACTGACAAGGCCTCGGACCTCAGTCCAAATAAACTTGGGGCTATGTTAAAACAAATCCTTAGCCTCCTGCCTCTAAAGGGAGCCCAGGATAAGGCACAGAGGCATCAGTGCAGTACGTGGGGAGAGGCAGGTGTCTCCAAACACCACCCAGCCATCCTGTTCCCTGAGAACTTGATGTGTTGCATGTTGTTGTACATTCACCGGCTAAAACCATGTGACTTTGCCATGGAACAAGAATTTCCTTGCTCTGAGGAAACACCCCACCCCTAAGCTACCACCCTAGACTCTCACCTATCTGCTCTACAGACATGTGATGACTGTCCTCCTTGCTCCCAGGTACCCTACATCTGCAGAAGGGGCAGGAGGTGCCTCCCCTGGTGAAACAGGCAGTTACCAGTGGCAGTTTCCCAGGCTGAGGTGTCATGGTTTAACCTTAGGCAGCAACTAAACACCACACAGCCGCTCGCTCACTCCCGACTCTGATAGGATGGGGGGAAGAATCAGGAAGGCAAAAGTAGGAAAACTCATGGGTTGAGATAAAAACAGTTTAATAATTGAAATTTTAAAAAGTAGAACAGTAGTAATAATAAWAATTACAGCAACAACAATAATAGAATATACAAAGCATGCGATGCACAATGCAACTGCTTGCTGACCAACACCCAGCCCATCCCTGCACCGTGATCTCCCCCCTCCTGCACCACCCCTCCTAGTTCATATACTGAGCATGACGTCACATGGTATGGAATACCCCATTGGCCAGCGGGGTCAGCCACCCTGGCTATGCTCCCCCCCCAAGCTTCCCGTGCACCTGGCAGAGCATGGGAAGCCAAAAAGTCCACGATTGGTGCAAGCACTACTCAGCAACAACTAAAACATCAATGGGCTATCAACATTCCTCTCATACCAAACCCAAAACACAGCACCACACCAGCTACCAGAAAGAAAATTAACTCGATCCCAGCCAAACCCAGGACATGAGGAAAGCTGATGGCCTGGGCTTGCACCCCTGCTCTGGGCACCTGCTCTGTCTGCTCAGCTGTTATGCAGAAGGTGGGAGGCACAACCAGATAGAAGACAAGGCTTCTAAAATTATGTGTGTTTGCAGACATCCAAAAATGGGTTGGAGTTCTTGACACAGGTTCACAACCCCTTTTTTCAGGCTAGGCATTAAAATTCCAAAAAGGGGCAAATGTTCAGATATACCCCTGTGCTCAACATCCCCCATCACTAACTCGGAGGAGATTCCTGTTGCACAAGGGCTGGTCCAAACCCCTTCTCAGGCACTTAATTATTCCCGTTCTCTGTACAGGGAGCCTGTATGCTTTACTGTATGATTGCACTTTACTCCAAGCACTTAGAATTGAGGCACTGGAGCACTTAATCCATGGGTACTAAGCCCTTTATTATATCTGCTCTCCATCAGTAACTTACTGACACAAGCAAAATTGATATACACAAGGGTTAAAAGGATTAACGGAAATCTACATTAGAGATTTGCACCAGATGAACCAGATTGATTTTTAAACCCACTTGATTAAATGGGTGTACTTTTTCAAGACTGATTCATTTAGCAATTTCTCCCTCAATGGCTTCACTGATATTTCACATACAGTGACTAATTACTTTTCAGAACACTGTGTACTTGTTCTCTGCTTCTGTGGACTTTAGTGACTTCTGCACGGTCACTACATCTGGGTAAAGTGGGTATAAAGTGCTATTCTGCTTGACAGTATTTCACGCCACTCTGCAGGGATGTACACAGGATCACGAAAGGGGCAAGAGAGTGTCTGACAACTGCTGTTGGAGGTAGAGCTGCAAACAGTGGAAAAATACCTTGCCACCAGGTGGTGGGGTTGTCATACTGGCTTTGTAGGGTGAAAAAAGCAAAGTCAAAGTGGGAGCAGAGTCTAGAGGTGGTTCAGCCCTTGCTGTGGAGAGCACAGAGGAGGAGGAGAGGGAAGAAACGCAGTCCTCCGCCACCTGCCCACTCCTCTGCCGTCATGCCATAGGGCACAAAACGGTCCCCAGCATACCTGCAGGACAGCTCTGGCAGGGCAGGCATCCTGCTGCCCTCCTTATGACAGAGGCAGACGACAAGTGATGATTTAATACCAGCTCTTCCCCTGTTTAACATTCTCTTTATGCTAAATTCTTGAACCCCTTTGCACTACCACTGTGCCTGCGGTTTACTTCCCACCCTTTCTTGACTTTGTAAGCAGTTTCTGTGCAGTTCTGTCTCAGGTTCGCGTAGCCTTTTTTTTTTCCTGCCTCCTTCATGCACAAGTGGATTTCCATATAAAAGTCTGCCAAGACTTCAAAAATCCTCTGAAAATTCTCTTCCTCAGCAAAGTGCATGTCAATATAAAAGTCTGCAAAGTCCTCTAAAACCTCCTAAAATTTGTCCTCTGCAGTGATGCCCGCAGAACCCGGACAGGCAGCTGGTTTGGCTGACAGTCGCACCATTGTCCGTCATGCTAACTAGTATTTTCTCATTGCCAGCTTGTGCTCCCTGCTCTTTTTTATTTTATTTCTGTGCTGTGCCTCATCTTACACAGAAACCATTTATTTCATGGGACAGGGGCTGAATTTATGTTGTTTGAATCACATAGATTTAAGGGATCTACAGCTATGAAATACTTGGGGTTTACCATCCACCATTTCCTTACGCAAAAGGGAGTGTACTCAGATGCTTCCCTTCGGAGGAGAACGGGGTTTGTGGACCAGTCTCAAGGTATGTTTGAAAGGACAGTTAGTCCAACCGAAGGCTCACTTAGACTGTGCCTGCTTTGAGAGGTGCGAGGAGATCTGCATTCACTCCCCTCATGCTTACCCCAATGGCAGAAGCACATAGGATACAGCACTGGAAGAGCTGACATAGCTGGATGTGAGCCCGCACAGCTCTGGCTTTAGTCTAGATGCGCTTGACTAACATGGGCACAGCAACAGCCTCAGACAGGGCTCCAACAAAGAGATGCAGATCTCCGAATTCATCCAAATTATGGTAGTCATATGCTGCCATAAATTCACCATCTCGTTAAAATTAATGCACCATACTAACATACTTATCTAATACCGGTAGTCTCATGCTGCCAGTGCTGTCACGAGCAGGAGGAAGAAAGCCTGTGGTCAAAAGAAACCCTTTAGAAAAGTGTAGAAAGGAGATCTTATTTCTTAAACATCATCACCTTGCTCATTGCAGTGGTTGCACTCACGTGCCCCATAATGACAAGAGAAGCAAAACTGGGACAAAACTTCCCCAGAGATACGTCTCCAAAGCACTGAGATATATTCTTTTGCACTCCGTTGCAGTGTGGGAAACCTGGCCGATGCCCRTGGCGTTAGCACCGGTTCACCCAAGCACACACAACAGGACGTTGGTGTCGCAAAGCCTCCCCAAGCCAGACTGCTTGTTTCAGAGCTGACCTTTGGGATGCAGTTGCTCTCCTGCTTTGAAGTTGCTAGAAATGTTGAAATTCACTCTGAGCGTGTTCACAGGTCTTCTCATAATGCTCTGTACTTAACAGACAAAGAGATCTCTGGAAAATTCATTTTAGTTTTCTTCCACGGGCAGGGCTAGAAGGGCAGTTTATGGCTACAACTTCTCTGCTTCTTGAAGGCAGCTTGAAACCAATTCTGAAATTTCCAGGGCTGTTAGTGCCACCACGTGCTCCCTGCTAAAGCTACCAGGAGCCGCTTGTGATTGTACACGACCTTTGTTGTGACCAGGAGAGTGTAAGACACGGCTCGGTCTAAGGGAATAAAGACTAATACTTCCATGAGGGAGAGCTGCATGCCAAGCCCAGCTCCAACTGGACTCTGCCTCTGACTGAAGTAATGAAATTCCTGTCCCAAGGTCCTCAGCTACAAAACAGATATCTGCTTGCATTGGGCTGATGTGATACTTACAGCACAGCGTAACCCCTCTCATACCCTAAACAATTCCACTGACTTTAGCATTGATGGATAAGGTGTGAATCATGGATTCAAGTGGAAATTAGTTAATTATTTCTAAATTGTTACAAATACCGAGCAGTGGAAAGAAAGGTCATGCCTGAGCTCAAAGAGGCAGTGCTACAGAGACAAGGGCCTTTCAAGGTAATGTAGCTACAGTGGAAAGGAAAGACAAAACCAGGAAGGGCACAAGAAAAAAAAGTACAAAAAATTAACTAAGAAAGGAAAAAAAGCCAAGAAAAGGAAAGCCTTTCCAGAAGGAAAATAACAAATTAAAAAAAAACACAAACCACGTTGAAGAAAATCAACACACTCAAATAAATTAAAAAAAAAAAAAACCACAAAGGAAAAAACCAGAAATAAAAAACTCCCCAAACATTTACAAGAGGTCTTTCCCACAGCACTACTCTTGATTCTTCCTGTTGACACTTCGTGCACGTTCCTAATGTACTTTTAAAATCACAAGACCTGWTTAATAAATATGGGTATAATATGGATATCCTCCTTGCTAAAAAGCCCAGGAAAAATACCATATAAGGTCTAGGATAGGACTGTTATCTGCTTTTCCCATTAGCCCCATGGATTTGAAGACTAAATTAATKATTTCAATACATAATGATTTTATTCCTTCTTATTCCCAACTGATTATCTATTAGAATCCCTAATATATTTTTTAAGACATCACTCTTAAGAGTTGTCAACACTTGATAAAAGGAGATAGTCATAACATTTAAATAATCACGATGAGATTAAGCTCAATTTTGAGGCTGTTCTCCTTTATGATTGACAAGGTTAGCACTTCCATGGTCCCTCCTCTTTTGTTCATATTCTGATTGGACTAATGACTGTGACATGACATAGATTTTCTTCTCCTATTTTCTACTTTGGATAGTAATTCACTTCTTCCTCTGACAATTAAGATACATCTTGGAAAATTACTATTCTATACACTACACTGAACGTAAGTCAAAACAATTTTCAGTTCAGTTTGCAGGCCTCAGAGGAAACTGCCAGCATGTGCATATTGCACCCTCTATAAATGAATGCATGAATTATGCATCAACGTTATATGTCTCTATTCTTTTTAGATTATGAGTTGTTTATAGAGTACATTAAGATTATACAGAATTTAACATGCAAAGTGACCCAAAGCCTGTCTTGCTGAGTGCATAATAAAGGTACCAGATTGCGTCTTCAGAGAATATAGCTATACCATTTACAAAAAGAGAAACAATGTAAAGCTTCAAAAAGCAAAATACAAGTTCACCTGCATACCAGAAAGGCTCCATGGCTCCACTGACAGACCATCAACAGAAACCAGTAAACATAACCATATCATCATAGGCCTTATGTGCATGAGTCAGCACTATCTAGTCTAGTCTATTAAAACATCTAAAAATCACATCTTTCCCTGGAAATTGTTGAAAGTTGGCATTAGCCGTGGGTTCTCCAACTGCATGTTTTTTCTGGTTACGAGTCAAAGCTAGCATAAAGCTTTGAGAAGACTAAATTGCACAGGCTACAATTTTATGATCCTGAAATCAAAGATTCAAGCACGGGAGAATCCACCTTTCTGAAGAACTAATCCCAAAGATCACAGATTTCTTGGCATAACATGAAAACTTTTTCAGAATGTAAATGGCTATATTCCACAAAGTGAATTTCAAGGACTTCAGAAAAAGCAAGAACATCAAAAAAAAAAAGGAATCCATGTTAGTAATGCTGGGCAAATGGGTAAGAGGATTATGAAGAGCTTTACCAACTACATATGTGAAAAAGTAGGTCTAGGATTGGGGCAGAAATGAACAATTATTAAAAAATGACTACAATATTGAACACAGTCTGGAAGTCTCAGCATGTGGTAAGAGAAGATGAGCCACTAATGTAAGTAGATAAATGCAAGTAAAGGAAAACATGAYGACCTTCACATTTGGAGGATGGAGCACATTGGAAAAAATGGAGCACATTGGAAAAGAGCATTAGATGGCTTTATGCACTGCTCAGTATTTGGGGAGAGCAATCAGTGAAAGGACRAACCAGAAAATAAACCCAAAATATAAAAATGGTTTTGAAAATTAACGTTGGATGGAAAAAGACACTTTCAAGCTATGATCCCCAAAAGTCTATTTTTAGTATTCATAAAAAATGCTGCCACTAATTTACCAGCACAGTTAAAGTAAATGGATATACTGAACACAACACTAGAGGAAGAAGACAATTTCAGAGGTCAGAAATTATGCTGAGGAAAGGCAAATCTGGAAAGAATTACAACTGGGTTGAATTAAGTGAGTAATTTTAATGCTTTTTTAATTAAAACAAGTTTCATTCCAAAATTACATTTTCATTTCCAGTCAGAATGATACATTTAACACGAAGTAAATCCAAACAATTTTACATCTGATTTTTATGCTTGCCCCACAACAAAATCCATTACTTATACAGGTCTGGTAAGTACCTTTCATTCAGACTAAAGGAAGGAGTAATTAAATATTCCCATGTGTGATGACACCTGAAACAGAAACTCCTGCCCAAGGTTAAAGCCAGTATGGTAAGCAGTTAAGCCAGTTCAGTCAATAGGCTTCTCTGATTTCTCATTTGATTGCAAGGCAATGGGTTGAGGCATAGATGTTTTTTAGCTCTGCATTATTAGAGGCTGAGGGAAACCAAAGGGCTAAAAGCAACCCAGCAGATGGCACAAACTGTATTCATCAGGAGAAAATGCAGGGCTTAGTGTTGTACAGGACCAGTTGGAAAGTCAGACTTGGCTACCATAAACTAAAAAGGTTGATAGTGGAAGCCTACTGTGTTAGGGCAATTAAGCAAACAAAGTTGCAACAAATAAATACCAAGGATGATCAAATTCTGCTATTGATAGAGAGAAGCCAGAAGAGCCTCCAAATACTGGCAAACCATTTGTGCCAAAGGACAAGAAATTACTATGAGGCCAACGTTCAAAAAAAAATCCATATGAAAAGGCACAAAACCAAAGAAACAGAACCTTGCAGTATTCACCTGAACTGGCCTCCCAGGGCACAAGGCCCTCATGAAAATGAACATTGAAGGGGGGAAAGATACATCTACATACATAGAAGATATTTTTATATATATATATGTATGTACGTATAAAACCCTTACTTCTGTCTTGGACCAGGCCTTTGGAAAAAGACAATTTGCATTAACAGTAGCCCTGGCTATGCTGCACCATTCAGGTTTCTATGCCATTTTTCATGCCAGGCTTTCAAATCATAACACAGCAAGAAAAGAAAAAAAAAAAAAACCAAAACCACAGCATCTGTCATGTACAGAGCCGATCCTATTTCTCCTGATAAAAGTTGCATATGCGTTCATTCATCATCAAGTCTGTGAGCTTTTATACATGAAGGCAGGCCTGGAGTTCTTCTTCTACCTGGCACAGAGAGTAATGAGATCAGAAGTGATCCTGAATCAGTTGCCAGGAAAGCGCTGCCTCATCCCCTGACTTTTCTGTTGTGATAGTCAGATTCATTGTACCTGAGCTGACAGCTGCTGTCTTAACCCAGATGCATACCATAAAATGTCTTTAAGGGCCTTATAGAAGAGGAAGGTGATCTTGAACACAATATTATATTTATTTTGCAGAGAGAAGTCAGACTGTGAAAGTAGGACAGGTCACGTGGAAATTTCATGGAAATTCCTGTACTTGGCGAGATGTATTTGTGACAGCACTGAAGAAGTCGGGACAACAACCCAACTTGCATTATAAAAGGCCCCCCTGTCTAGGACTCAGCCATCATCAGGGCTGAAAAGGCACCTCAAGGGCACAAAACACTGAAGAGCAGCAACACTCTTTACTTTCTGCAAGCTCCCACTTGCATCACTAGAAACAGATCTTTCACGTCATTATCACTGGCTTTCTTGTAGCTTGTGTGTAATAGATGAAATGCTAGGAAAAGGACGGCAGTAGAGTTTGAATGCATCTGACCTAACTTAATGTTGCTTCTCTCTACAAATAACATAAAAGAAAGCTTACAATTGATTATGTTCATAAATATTTGTTTCCTAGGAAGAAAAATCCTCCTCAAAAGGAGCTGTCAGTAATTGAAACTTTGTTCAGCTTTTCAACTTTTTTTCAACTTTGTTCAGCTTTTCTCATGTAGAGACCCATAAAAACAGTGTCTTTTAATTCTCTCATTGGATATTTTATAAGAGATAATAATTATTTACTAACTACTTATGCCTAGAAGCAAAAAGTTTTACTTCCAGTTATCAACTCTTTCAGCTACTTAGTCTCCTCCTGGTTTGGAGCAAAACCGGGTGATGATATCATGCAATTTTAAGACTGTATACTTTTCTTGGCATTAGTCACACAGCCTCTACTCATACATTAAAGCAGCATTAAAATGTACCTGACATCCTGTTGTATTTGACATCCACGATGTTTCTATCTACAGAAGATGTCACATCTAAGGACAGAGATCAGACTAGGTAAGGGTCTGCTTTTCCCAAACTATTTGTAAAGCAGTTGGACAAATACAGAGATTAGGTAATTCATACACATGCTTACATAAAATAATTATGCTTTTTTTTCTTTTTTGGCTCATGTGTTACAGATAAATCCAGCATTTTTATGCAGTACATACTAAAAACACTGTAAACAAGCAGCCTGTGAAAACTTTGAAGCTGTTTGGAGTTAGTAGAGGCATCCACTCTGGCAAGTCCTAGTTACATCATCAGCTGTTTGCCTGTTTTTAATCCAGTATGTTCACATCTTACTATACTAAGCAAATGTACCTTGAGCTAGCAAACATATTGGTCTGTAGTAACCTACCTGTCTACTAATACTTATTTCTAGGCCCATGTTTTTAGATAAAGCACATTTCGTCATTGATATATTGGTATCTCTGTGCATGGCTATTCATGGAAAGAAATATGTATTCTTCATTTATATTTGCTCAGAAGTAGTAACTCACATGCTGTAAAATTCTGGAAAAGAGTAACTTGTATTTTTAAGACATGCTGGCAGACAAGCTGATATGAGGGAGTCTAGTGCCTACCACCATCCTGGTTTTGATGCATCTGACAATTTTCTGTGATGCAGGAAATACCTCACTGGCCTATACTGGTACATAAGGCCACTCTTGAAAGCGGGCAAATCACCAAAAGCTCATTTAGAATTAAATAGCAGGACAGTTATTTTTATTTCAGGGCATTCCCTTTGTTTTATATCAGTAATTGTCTCACATGACTGAAATATCATAGGTTATTCCAGGCTGCGGAACAGATTGTAGCCTCAGCTTTTTCTTTCTAGACTTAAATTCCTTTGTTATTTCCATAGGAATGATTCCCCAAAACCTTAGGATTACTGCCAGCTGTCTAGGATTCCATCAAATTTTCAAAATCTTTTTAACCTGGACACAGTATTCCCAAGTGTAAGCAAAGCTGCATGAAGCAGAATTCTTTTCCTGTCCTTAGAAGTCATACCCTATTTATGTATCTGGTACAGTACTCATTTTTTGCAACTTCATTACATTATGAACCCCAGTCTCATTTGCTCTCCATCACCCTCAGGTCTTCCTCTGCATTACTGCATTTTAAAACTTATGAGTAGGGAACTGGCCTTAAGTAAAAATAACAAACTCAATCGGCCCTTACCCAGAATTTTGAGAATTCAGACAATCCAACAGAATATTCCTCTACTCTCCTAACTCCATCGTCCCTAGTCACACTGCAAATAAGCGCATTTACTCCCACCACAGACTAATCCTATTATAATTACTTCTCAGAAAACCTTTGCTGTGGGTTGACAGGAAATGGAGAAGAAAATAAAATACCGTGCTAGAGGCTCCAGTCCTATCAGGGAAAGGAAAGTGTTCCTTCCAGCACCTGGTGTGAGCCTATCACTCTTTATACCTGAGGGTGGAAACAAGAATTGCTGCTTTGTTATAATCACCTTTGTTCCAGCATCTTTTCATTAGCAACACCTCTCTGAAGCATTTCTCTACCATCTCTGGTTTCCCTCAAAGCTCCATGCAGTTGGAAAACTCCTGCTTGGTGGCAAGTGGGCATTTTCTTCTGCRTGGCAAAGGGGCTCTAAGCTATTTAATATGGTAGTATGCTGAAGTTACATTTTACATTATATTTCTGCAATCAATACTGCTAGAAACTTCCACATAAAGCAGAGTAAGATGACATTCTTAGTTGATATGATTCTAAAAGTTGATGCTTCATGAAAATCACCAAAATAAAACAAAAACCATGCACCACATTACGGCATTATTTACTTTGTATCAACAAGGTTAACTGCTGCAAAATTAGCTTCCTGATTTGAAAGACAGGTTACTCAGTCTCTCCTCTGCTGATTGCATTCCTACCAAGCAGCAAACTTGTGAAAAAGGAAAGCCTATGGTCAGCTTTTGTTTCTACTCATGTTACACTGCACATACTAAGAGAGGCTAAGGGATCTTCATCCCTGGAATTTTTCCAGACTTAGCTAGACAAAGCCATGGCTGATCTGATTTAGCTCCAGGACAAGTTCTGCTTCAAGCAGGAGATGGGGTAGATGGCATCCACAGGTTCCCTCCAAACACTTTGGGGAATTTGGTCTATGAAAGCAGCAGGAAAGTCAGTTGTATCTCAGTGCTTTTTAGATGTCAAATACTGAATAAGGGAAGAGGAGAAAATACATCTAAACTTAAAAACAGAGTCAAAGGATGCCTTGTTTTTTCTGTCTCACAACAGCAACAAGAGCCAGGAGCAGGCAGAAAATACAAAAGATCTTTTTCTCTCTGGCAGCTTGGGTGGGTGACTCACAGCAAGTAATGAACTCTCTGCGTACTGCTCCTGTCAGCGCCGAGTG
Organism: Phoebastria nigripes; assembly: GCA_035582835.1. Taxonomy (NCBI): domain Eukaryota; kingdom Metazoa; phylum Chordata; class Aves; order Procellariiformes; family Diomedeidae; genus Phoebastria; species Phoebastria nigripes. The sequence goes on from JAYKAV010000156.1 coordinate 204,166, forward strand.
AATTYGCCTTCTGAGCCCTGACCTGGGCCATACGACTGCGGACAGAAAGAGGGAGCTTGGCTTCTTCCTAGCAGTTTTGTCAATAAGACATAATGCCAAGGACAGCTGAGGACAGCAATCACTGAAATTTAGACTTTGCAAAGCAGCTAAAAACCAAGTGACAGGAAAGCAGGTTGAGAAAACCCCAGCACTCTCACATCCCACAGCTGCTCTGAATTGCAATAAACTGAGTCTCTCCCCAGACTTTTCGTCCCAGGACCCAGAGTGCCTTTGGATCCCATTAACCTTTACACCCACCTACTGCCAGCCAGAAAAATTATGATGCGTGTTCTTGTACTTCTCTATCAGCTAAGTTCCCCACCAAAAATTGCAGTTTTCCTTGTGACTTGTAACTCGCAAACCAAACCTAAAGATTAAACAAAGGCAGCTTTTTCATGTGGGGAGCAGGAAACAGAATTTGAGGGTGATTTTGCAATTAACTTATTTTGTCCAGTTACTATATATTGTAATTGCACGCAAACACTGGGGCACTGATGGCATATTTCACTTAGTGTGCCATGCATGTTCACAGTGCTGTAAGCCAAAGTGCCACTACCCAAAGGAGGCTGTTCATGCTCTTCCAGAGTAACAGGAAGACAAAGTCTTGCAGTAAAGATTTGTTTTTAAACTTTCACTTGTGTTTTGCAGAACCAATGGATTTGTATATCAGCTAAACTTACTGTTACGTGGATTAGACCCAGAAAGTTGAATTGTATTTCATTTGACCTTCAGCTATGGATACTAGCTTCTAGTCTCCATAGCTCAGACAGCACTATACTAGTGTCTTGCTTCTCCATGTGAATAGGCTTTTTTCATATATCTTACACCTAAAGGCAATGAGCATTATGGCAGTGCAGCTGTGGCTCCAGCTGGTTTTCTTCCCTGGGGTAAACRAACAGCACAATACTTAGATTCTGAGGGGGGTTTAATTTGTTGTAGACAATATCATCATAATCACCAATCATATCAGTTATCGTTTTTGAAACAAGTTGTTTCACAATAAGTATGATTTAAGAAGCATTCCCAAGATTTCTCAAGCTTGAGAATGACAAACCTGTTTTTTCTTGTCTTTACTGTATACAATGTGTTACTGCTTACTTGTGCGCCAGGCAGAACAAGAGCATCTTATGCCTGCTTTGCACAGCTCGAAGCTAAAAAGAATCATCTCCACATGGCACAGGCTTTATCACTGGAAGTTTTACCTGTTGAATTCACCAGCACAAGGACCAAAGTGACTGTTAATATTAAATGCAGTTTTGGTGGAAGCCTTCAGGTTCATACCCTGGGAACGGATCCTTCTTGGCCATGTTCTGGAAATGGCTCAGGAAGCGGCAGTGCACTTTCCTCTTTCCTGAGGTCTTCCTCCTTTATTTTAAAGAATAAAGCCCTTTGATACTGCAASAGGCACTTTTATTCCATGCTGAAACAGTCCTTCCTAAGAAGCCTCTTCCTCCCTTATGCTTTCTGACCTTCTACTTCAAGTCTAGTTCAGTTCAGTTTTAAGTGCAGCGAAGTCCCAGCTGCACATGAAGTAGGACGATTTGTGGACGCTTGTGAAGTACACACATATCACAGGATCTCCTGTGACTGTGGTGGATTAGTCCTAGTGAACATGGTGGCTCCTTCCACCACTCCTAAAACAACCCGCAGATGCCATTAGTGATCTAGCTGCCATATAGGCACTTGTCCATTAGGAACTGTCCCTGACAGATAAGAAGCTACTGAAAAGCAGTCATGAGAAATTACTTATATTTAATTCCAATTAGGATAGATCTGAATCTGTGACTTTAGGGTAAAGGAGAATGAGTTCTGTGAACGAATCTCCTACCGTAGAATGTTCTGAGGAAAGCTGCATGATGTCAACAGATGACTCCTTTCTGACAGCCAGGCTCTGCTCAAGGTCAGGTAAGGGCAAAACAAGTGAATGCAAAAGTAATTATTYAGGGAAAAAAGAGGCAACGTCAACAAGACTTGGAATTTTAACTGACATGAAAGGAGGTTATGCTTGTCTTAAAGATGCAGATGTTGGTAAGGAAACACATTTGTTTTCATTTGAAGATAGAACCATTGATCTGGTTGCCCTTGCTATGTTGTCTAAGTGATCACCTAACTGGCTGATTGGATTAAAATGTGTTCCTGGTATGTGCCCTTTCCTCCTCTTAGTTTCTCTTTGTAAATTTTTAGAGCACATTAAAAATCAACTTTTTCTGATTGCCGACCACCCTTATAGTATCTCTTGTTATTTTAAACACATTGTGAGCTTTAGAAAAACGTTATATTCCTCTGTTATGTTTTCTCTCTCTAAGTGCTGTATTTACTTGGTCACTTCCCATTTACTGGTAATTGGTTCCTGTAAGAAATCTACACTTTTTATTTACAGGAAATCTGCAAGTACTACAATTCAGCTTCACTAGTATAAATCAAAAAATCTTTGTGAAACTGCAATCTCATAGATATTATCTTCACTTAGCCTATAGACTTAAAATCTATCTGGTGAAATCTAGAAAGACAGCTATTTAGTATAAGTTTTAATTTTTGCTTTTCTTCTGTGATTCATTAGGTCACCTCCCGTCATGTACAATGAATCTTGTAAATTTTTAAAAAATAATCAATACTTGGCTAAAATTACCATTTCAAAGTATGCACTCTTCAATTATGAAGTATTATTTTGCAATTAAAATATTGAATTGGAGCCAGGAACCATACAGTATCAAGACCAAAACCTGACTTATGGCCCAGTTCTTCATTACCTTGCTCTGCCTTAAGGATCTATCGGCAGGCAGCAACTTCTTTCTCAACAGTTCAAAGATGGATGGCTCAAAACTTGCAATGCAGGTTAGGCCCCTTGGTTAATTTTGGAGGGTGTCCTGGGAATTACAAGATCTCTGTGGCACTCTAGCAGAGGCTACCCTGTGCCAAAATGGCTGAAAGACAAGAGTCTTTGCTTCATCTCCACATTTAAACCAGGTGGCAAGAGGAACTTGAGGACTTAAACGAACGGTCCTCTGAGATAGTAGGTCTAACACCCTATATAATGCAAAGGGTAATTTTGTTTCATAGCGTGTAAACTGTGCACAAGTGACTACATAAACCGTGTGACTTGACAAGAAACAGATGACTCAATTCTCTTGAGTTATAAAAGGTGATGGAACTGGACTCAATTCCCCCCTGGTTACTCTTAAAGAAATCTCCTTTCTTAAAAGTGATATTCTRATCAGCACTAGCTTGAGGCATAGATTCTACAGGCCAATTTACCTATGGCTTGTGAGATGATGCATTTGCATCAACATCTTATTTTATAGAATCATAGAATCATTAAGGTTGGAAAAGACCTCTAAGATCATCAAGTCCAACCATCAACCCAAYACCACCAGGCCCCACTAAACCATGTCCCTAAGTGCCTCATCTACACGTCTTTTAAATACTTCCAGGGATGGTGACTCCACCACTTCCCTGGACAGCCTGTTCCAATGCTTAACCACTCTTTCAGTAAAGAAATTTTTCCTAATGTCCAATCTAAACCTCCCCTGGCGCAACTTGAGGCCATTTCCTCTCGTCCTATCGCTAGTTGCTTGGCAGAAGAGACCAACACCCACCTCGCTGCAACCTCCTTTCAGGTAGTTGTAGAGCRYRATAAGGTCTCCCCTCAGCCTCCTCTTCTCCAGACTRAACAGTCCCAGTTCCCTCAGCCGCTCCTCATAAGACTTGCTCTCCAGACCCTTCACCAGCTTTGTTGCCCTYCTCTGGACACGCTCCAGCACCTCAATGTCCTTCTTGTAGTGAGGGGCCCAAAACTGAACACAGTATTCRAGGTGGGGCCTCACCAGTGCCGAGTACAGGGGGACAATCACTTCCCTAGTCCTGCTGGCCACACTCTTTCTGATACAGGCCAGGATGCCATTGGCCTTCTTTGAAATTTCTTGAAATAATTTTTTTAAAAAATAATCAATACTTAGCTAAAGTTACCATTTCAAAGTATGCACTCTTCAATTATGAAGTATTATTTCTTAAGAAATTCTTCAAAGTCTGAACCAGATACAATTAATGATCTGATTTTTTGCCTGGAAATAATCTCAAAGGACAGTACTGAAGGGGGGAACTGCACTTGATGTAGGGCTGTAGTGTACCTAGAGCCCAGTTTGCCCTAATCCCGCTCCAGCTGTAAACCTCAATTTATTCACGGATCTGTCAGATTTTCTAGGTTGTGTGTGACCTTCACTTAACAGGTCTTTGCCTCATGCTTCCTTGCACTGGTGTCCATATTTCATTAATTTACAGCACAATGCTTCCTTTCCATGCTGTAACTTCCATGCTAGACAGAGCTGGGCAAGCTGTGTTTGCTGTGCTGGCATAAGAGGTGGTGGAGCCAGGGAGGGGCCACAGTAGGATGGCAGGGGGTCATTCTTCAGTGAGGCGAAAACCAAAGAATACTTTCTACACAACAGGAATTCTTCCCACTGTATGATCCTGAATACGGGGTCTTGCACGTTGGATGAGATGCCCATTTTGAGGCTTGCGAGTTGCTCCTATGGCACTCATGATCACATTCAACACAATTACATCAATGGTAAAAAACAGTGTAATGTGCCAATTAATTTATATATAAGATCGAAAACCTGGTTCTTTATTTTTGGCTTTATTCAGTTAACAAATCTCTTCTGGTTACAATCTCTTCTTGTCTTCTTATTTAAGGACTCAACTCTACAAGTATGTTTAGAAAGAAATTTACATCAGACTTCTACTTATGTCGAATTATAAAATCACACAAGAAACAGTGAAGGACTGAAGTGAGAACATACTTCCTCTGAGCACGCTGACTGCTATTCCTGCAGTCAGAATTACAGCCTGTTCCAAAACTATGCCACTATTTTGCCCATTTATCAATCAAGATTTGCATGTTTACACACCAGATGCCAACATGCGATCCAATGGCCATTACTGTTTTTGTGTTAGAGGAAAGACAGATTACATTAGTCTGGAGCCAACTGTTTGTAAAACTATTGTAAAAAGAGTATATGCAGAGTAATAGTGATCACAAATCACTTACTTACTAAGCATATTGACCCAAGGCTTACCACTAAGTTTAAGAGATTCAAATTTAGACCTGATAAGCAACTGCTGTCAGAAGTGATAGCTGCTTATGTCAGTCATCTCTGAGACCCAGCAAGCACACGTGAATTCAGCAATCCCCAGTAGCAAAAGAAGACTTTACACTAGCCATTTGCTTGTCACCTTCATTCAGGTGCCAGGTTCTATAGGAAGAGGAGTCTCAGAAACATTCACAGATGACCTGGTAACTTGAAATATCAGAACAGCAAGTATTATAGTCACTAAGAATATACCCCAGAGTGGAGAGAATGTACAAGTTATTTTATTTAAAATAAAATTCCATTAAAAACATGACTCACTGAGGATTAGGTAACTCTTTTGGAAGTCTCTTACACCATACCAATAACACAGGCACTTTGGAAAGCCCCTATCTTTCCAGTTTCAAAAATCTCATCAAGTTGTTCAGGTTGCAAAAAGGAAACCCTAGCACTTCGATAGAAGTCTCAGCAATGGAGAGCTTTAAAGCTCACCTTTGTGTTGATATTTCTCTTATTCAGGATAAAAGAGTAAATGATGCTGGAGTACAATTCAAAATAATAACAGGATCAACCTCTGTATTCTTTCTCAACAGCCCAAAGATTACATGTTGCCATTACCTTTGGGGTGTGTTAGAAAAATCCCTAGTGTGCAATTTCCAGCTAAGCTTCTTCAGGAAGAAATCTAGTTCCTGTCCTCCAAAGGCCTTAAGTGATGTAACTTAAAGAACATCAAGCGTAAGAGATTCATAGGCAAGGGCGATTCACATCATAGAAACATTTATGTAGTGCTCTTAACCGCTAATGTAGGCAGACCCATTCAATCCCCAGGAGCAAAAGGTTCCTCCAGCACAAGAAAATTGGCCAGGGTCCCAGTCGTGTTCATCTGCATGAAGAAGCTATCGGAAAACAAACAAGCCAGGTGTGAACTTAAAGTACAATAGCCATTTGTCTTGTTTCTCTTAGCGCTCTGGCTCCAGCAGGTTACACTGGGGTGGCTACAGAAGCTGCTGTTTGCAGCTGGATGCGTGCCCCTTGTTCAGAGGTTTCTGCCTCTATTATAAGGCTAGTTCATGAAGCAGCTGCTGGGCTGCCACAAATTACAGACTAAAATTAAGGAAAAACCTTCAGGCATAAAACATGTCCAAAAATGCATCCTCGTCCTAGGTAATCCTAGGCATCCTAAGCAACGTCAAGGCCATAGAATAAATGAGATTTTTAGGTAGCCTGAAAAAAATCTGTCAACAAGGATTCATAGCATGCCTCATGCTGTATCTGGGAACAGGGTGAAATTCCGAGTGCCCCCAGGAGTCCTCACCAAACATGATTTAAATATAACCGGTGTCCACACCAAAAACAATGTCTTTCACACCATCTAATTTGAGCTGCTTCTCTCATAAACGAGCCTTCACAGACCAACAATTCTGTTTGTCCCACCCAATTGGGTTCACAGGCAACTTCTTTTGAAATAGCAAACTGTGTAAAAATAACTACACACATGGTCAACCCTCCAACAACTGTAAGGCCAGCTAGATCTTTCTATATATCTATGGGCCTTTAGACTTCAGCCTGAATGCTAAAAAAATGGAGGTAGCCTTTTACCAAAGGGAAGTACAACATGAAATACTTTTAAACCAAAAATTTCTTCCCACCTTTTCACACAGGTTTTAGTATTGTTCAGAACAGGGGGAAAAAAAGGTTAATGAAAAGGCAGGCTTCAAAATTATTTTTAAAATACATTTTTGGTCCCCTGGTTCAGGGACCTTTAAGTAATGATGGATAAAAGTCACCTTTATGAGTACAAATAGAGCTTGAAAGGTCACAAGTTATGTAAGAAAATTGGCCACAATTACTTTTTTTGATGCTTCAGAATTACTTTTATGTCTTCTAAGAAAAGGCTGTTTCTATTTATGTAGAAAAGCCTCCAGGAGACCATTCTAGCTTCTGAAAAGGCAAGGACAGCAATGCTTCAAGTACCTGTTAGTCTGTGTGATAAGCCTCATGTTGCATTTTGCTGATCATGTCAGGCTCCAAGAGAGGCAAATATTAAAACTTTATAATATGAAATTATGTTCCTGCTGAGCATATGACCTGGGAGCTGACAGCCATTTCACCTGGATTTAAAGGAGTCATTCAGCAAAAATCCACCTTTCACATTCCAGCAAGCAGGAGCTCTGCCTCTGGTTCTTACAACCTTCTTACATTACCTCCTATGCTATAATTTTCCCCATTTTGTAGTATGTTGTCATTATGGCTTCCAAAATGATGTCTTTTCCTTGGCGACCAGCGCAGAAAAACGAGTAGCCTAAATAGACATTTTTATTATAAAAGCATTCTTAATGTCATTTCTCTGTAATGAAGCCATCAACATTTATAAGGAGTGTTTGCACCGGTTTGAAAACTTTTCTGACAAAGAGTATCTACATGCGACGTGTTTCAAGGAACAAGTCGAAATGGCAAATGTAAGCACTTCAATACTGGATCCCCAGCAAAATTTAGCTGCTTCTGAAAAGCAGAACTACGTTTTCTGTAAAGACATAGGTTCCACTTGACAACCACAACTCTGAAGAAATTAAGTATTTGCAGTTAGCTCTTCCCCTCCCCTTTTTTTTTAATTAATGAAAAAGACACGGCACCTGTAGGGGCTGAAAAATATCTTGTGGTTGTAATTATGGAGCCATTCAGATCATACAGCTGGGATTCTGCCAAAGCCAGATGAAGGTGCAGGCTGCTGTGTGGCTTGGAGGTGCTTCTTCCCCCTCCTGTTAGGATGCCAGTGAGATTACGGTCGTGCTCTGAAACATTTGGAAGCTGCCCGGGGAGAAAGCACAGAAGTGCTGTAGGTCTCAGACTCCAAAGGTTCATGCTTTGTGGTGGCTACCCTAATTTTGTGTGTGTCTGCACGCGTGTGTCTTCTCCTTGGTTTGCTGGACGTGTCTCTCAGCCTGCATTTCCACATCACCCCATCCTCCCCGGATTAATGAGCTGTTCTTGTTTTCAGCACTGCCAACTCTCCTTACAGCAGCAGTTTGAACCTTGCCGTGAGGCAGATGGCAGCTTTTCCTCACGTTTCCTCCTTCCTCAACATGGCTGCCACCTTCCATTTTGGACAAATGGGTTTACAGCAGCCATTTCACCTCCGTGTTTCTCTGCGTGGCTGCAAGGCTGGGCTTCAGCACAGGCACTGCCCTCCGCTGCTTTTAGTGAGACTGAAGTTGTGCCCAGTGACARAGTGATGAGAGTTGTGGAAATCCTACAGGAAAGCAGGAAAACGAGACAGGAGTGGGCACCAGAAGTCAGACTGGGGGCTTGGATGGATCTGAGGGGCCTAAGGCACGGGGAGGACGGAGGCCTGGAGCAGCATTGCCACCGCCAGGGCTCAGGTGGAGAAGATGGTGGGAGTCACATGGGACCTGCTGCGGGAGGGAAAGCACGGCAGAACAGCAAAAAACTCTGCATGACAGCCCCTGGTCTCGCGTGGGACTGGGGCAGAGGTGCTGCTACGGCCCCCCGCACATGAAACGTCCAACGGGAACTGAAAGAAGGGTGTTTGAAAATAGATATTTCCTTCCTTGCTGTTTGACAATTTTATTTTTTTAACCTGCATTTAATGTAATGATTTATATGTAGCTCAAACACACATATTTTAAATTATTATTGAAATGTTTTCAGTGTGTGAGAATTCATTCTTTTAACAAGACTTAAGATTCCAACCATAATTATAGCACTCAATAACAGAAGCTTATTAGTCTAAAGTTTTTCTAGGAGTTAACAAGATGGTTAATGTCCAAGAACACTCTTACAGGTGGAGAGAGGTTATAGACATTTTTATTAGCCAGAAATCTGAAAGACTTCAAGTCTTAACTGAACATCAGTATGAAACTTATGTCTCCATTAACTGCTACAGTACCTTTCTGTTCTATTTCCTAGTTTTTGAACATAACAGTTTATCAGTGTATCCTCAACAAATTGAAATGGTTATTTAATTTTATCACAACTCCACTTATCTTTAAATAAGCATTTCAGAACTGCGCTCTCCTTCTGCAGACTGKAGTCCCAATCACACATCAGGGCAGCTGCTACCAGATCATTCTTAATCGATAGTAATAGGAGATAAAATTTTAAAAAAATCTAGCATGGAGAATGCTCACTTCATGGTATTTGTGTCACAGTTGTTTTATTAGATGTTCTGGAGAAGAAAAGAGAAACCATTCTTCTAACAGTAGATAATCTTTATCTGTGGTGCTTATATGGGAAAACTATTGTGAGCCTTTGTGTACTTAACTGTCAAAAATTCTGAAACARCATTAATATTCGTGGTTTCATTTGTCCTACCACCATTCTTTAGGCTCCTAAGTCCTGATCCTTCAAACCGATGAAGAGAGTACTAACCCTTTTAATTTTATTGGTCATATCTTAGACATTAGCGTCACTGAGGTCAGACTTACCCAAATCTAAAACATGAACTATGCACAAGCTGAATACCGTGTGTGCAGGGTAAGTAAGAGCTTTGGCATCCTTTGCTCTTCCTGAAGTATATTATACCACCCGCAATATGTTGTCCTGAAGATAGAGCTCYGTTTGATGTTGTATCAATAGACTTTGTTGTTGTTCTCTCATCTTCTTAACTGAAAACTTGACTTGAACTTCAGTAGAGTCCCAAATAAACCACATGACAGTATTCAAGAGGCAGGAGAGATTAAAAGGAGTTGGGTAATCTTTGGAATAGACAAGAACAGTTTATGCATAYTAGAGATGTATTCCTTTAGAGGTCATATCTAATGATACCCAAAATATCTTCTCCCACACCCTCTCAGGACTTAGGAGGGGAAAGAAAGAGAAAAGTGAAATGATGCAGCATACCCTGATCTATCCACGGCATCACAGAAACAGATTATTCTCCATAGATTTTTTTTTCTGTCTCAAAAATTCACATGCAGCTTAGTCTTTCTCTGGGTGCTTTTTAGCACCCGCAATTCCGATCAGACTGTGAGGTCATCTTAGTTTATGAGTCAGGCTATCATACCTGCAATACAAGATTACAGGGATACTGCAGTATTTCCCAAGTTGAAAATGACCTAATGTACAGYTACATTGCTATTGAGCTGAACTGGAATTATACATACCTGACCCATACAGGAAGACTGGAATTTGAATCCCAAGAATTGAGAACATCTTTAAGGCTACCAGGTTCCACAGATGCACAAATAATCAATCTCAAAAGCTTTCCTACTAGCACCGAATTTTCTTAAAGTTACTGTGTCTGAACTGATTACTCAGCAAGTTTATGCATAGCAGCTGACAGAAACATGAATCAGTGCTAAAACCACATACTATTTTGACTGACATTGGAAGAAAACCAGTTAGACCTGCTGGATGTTTTGACATCTCTTGCTAAATCAAAGTGATTTTATGAGTTAATCTTTTATGGCAGCAAGAAATCAGCTAAGAAGAAACTCAATCTAGAAAGAGTAGCTAGTAGTCTTTGTTAAAGCAATCATTATATTGACTCTCTTCATTTAATAATTCATACATTCCAAATAACAGGGGAATGTGCTCAGACTAAAATCAATGAAAAAACAGATTTTTAAGGGAATTCAGGATTACTTTTCAAAAATTTATGTTTATATTTAATGATCTTTGTTAATAGAGTATTAAGTACGTTTGTGATGCTCATGTTGCAAAGAAGTTGTACAATGAAGTACAGCATTTATTCRAAAAATTTATTATCTGTTCTCAGCATTAAAGGATCGTTTTACTTTCTACACATGCACGTAACACTCAGAATAACTCAGGTATAAGTACTTTGCTGGTTTTCAGTAAACATTTCAGTAGTTCCACGGAATCTAATTCCCATTTTACTATTACACAAGTGACAGACTGAAGGGATTAGCAAATTCTTAACTTTTCCCTCTTATGTCAAAAGAAACAGCTCGTTCCCATGGACAGACACAGATGGTATCTGCTGGCCACAATGGAGGCAGTGAATGTATCGTTTATCAGAAATGCTGGCTACTGTTAAAATTATTGCTGCCTTATTGCAACACAAGCTAACAAGCAAAAGACATGATTTCAATAAATAAAATCTCCTATCAGTATCTAATTCTCGTGGTCTTGAGGATACATAATTAGACTCCACAATGAGCCCCCATGTGTGAAGGATTTTTCAGCTGCCTTCTCCAAGCTGGGTGTCTCTGCCTACTTGAGGAACAACTTYAATTGGTCCTTCAGTAGAAGAATCCTCTGTTTTCCAGAAGCAAAATGTTTATTTCTGTAAATATTGGGACTGCAGATGCAAACCGAAGTCAATACCAAGCCTATTTTTTCCACTAAAATACACAGGGGACTAAGTAAGGGGACTGCTGATGTAGACTTACTTTTAGAGGTGTCAACCTCCAGGAATGGAATCCAGGATCTGTAGTTATAAAATTATTGTTATGGGRTAGCAGTTTTAATTACTATGTAATTTTAATTACTAAATTACTGAAGTGTGTAGTCTGGAGAAATGTAATAATGGACCAGCTCTTAATAACTGCGTCAGTGCAAATTCAGGGATGTGACTCCCACTTTTTAAATCAAATTATCTTATTTTCGTGGCTTATAGGACTCCACAATTAATGAAGAAGAAAAATCTTAAATTCAAACCAAATATGCTATTGGTTTGTCTTCCCTTTGGATACACRTAGCAAAAACTGTTCCACATCTAACAAAGAACCTTTTATTCCTTTTAAATTACCACAGTGTTTCAGTATTCCATTAAAATCATTATATGCTTTTGGTAATATTTTTGCAGATTACATTGCATTAGAGAATCTTATGATGATGTCATCACGCTGGAGAGAGTGTTGTCTAGAAAGGTTTCTTCTCTTTGATGCTGTGTCATTTTTTTGGTTCCTTTTCAAACAACCAGCATCTATAAGATAGAAGGGATGAAGAGGCTGAGAAGACTTGATTGTTAGAAGTACCRCTGAAATAGAGATGGAAGCAGAGCACTGCTAATTTGCACAGCTCAGAAAGTTTTTATGTTACTTTTCTTCCACAGTTTCCCTGGGGAGAAAGACTGAAAATATAGGCTGCTGTCACCCTTCCCTCAGGAAGGAAGAGCACTTCCACTTTGTATAATCTCATAGTGAAGATGTGGGTTCAGATCCCCTCGGGCAGAGCAGGGATGTGAACTGGTTTTCCCACATCCTCAGTGAATGTTCCAGCCACCTGAGTACTGGAAAGGGCTGGGGTTATTCCTCCTCCCAGCCTGTGAATCGAGACTTTTGTTTCTAAAGCTATTCATGAAAAGGGATGGGCACTGAAATATTGCAGAAATGTCAAAAGAAACTGTTCTAGTCTGCCCTAAATCGGCTTTTTTTTTAGATAGTAACTAATAACCTGATCTAGTTGAAGATGTCCCTGCCCACGGCAGGGGGGTTGGACTAGATAACCTTTAAAGGTCCCTTCCAACCCAAACTACTCTGTGATTCTATGATTCTACGATACACAGGGGATCGTTTGGCCATTTTCTACATTCAAGAAAGTAAGTCCAGCTGCTCAAAATGATTCTTTCCCAGATGGTCAAACTCCATTGTCCCCATCAGGAGACAGGTAGTTTACTGTCTTATCTCCTTGGAGTAAGTGCACACATCCTTATCGTTCGTTCTGCTCCCGTGCCTCAGGAACAATCACAAGATTTATGTTCATCTTCATTTGTTCCTTGACTCTTCCTGTACTGTGTTCAAGAAATGTATTGAGCACAGATGTTTTTTCTCCACCTTGACAGAGCACTGGGTCATCAGTTCCAGGCCTGCCAGAACCGGTCCTGCTTTAATCGCCCGCTCCATCACCCCCTGGTATCTCCATGCAGCGCTCTGGGGAAGTGCCTCCTTCAATTGCTTTGCATTCAGAGTCCGTCGCTGGGAGCCAACTCTCACCACATATTCTGAGGTAAGTATCTGTGTGTCCTGAAAGTATAAAGYCTCTTCCTCGAGTATTCTTTCATTTTTGTTCCTGGAAAAACTTGACATCTGGTAAATGCTGTTTACTTGCTTATGGAAACTAAACTTGTAAGTTAGATCTTTAAGAAGGRAGAATGTATTTTATATCTTGGTCTATTTTCGTATAGAACCACTTATGTTAAAAATTCGATACTTCTCTATTTCCTATTTTTTAATAATAGCTTGTACACCTAGATATTAAAGTAGTCTGTGTATTGAAGTACTGAGTTGGTTTTTTTCCCTTGTTGACATTATTTCTAAAATACCAGAAAATAATAAAAATATTGAAAATATAAAGCAACAACATCATTAACTTTTATTAAAAAAAGGAAAGTCATGCAAAAACTGTAGAGTGTAAAGTCATAGTAATAAAGTATGCCTAATATTAATACTGTAAGTTTTGAAATAATTGTGATAAATTAAAACCACTTTGTATTTAAAACCACTTTGTTAGTTTTAGAAAGAATTCCTGAGAACTGAAAAACAACAGTGATAACATCATTCAAATAGTAACTTTTTATTATTATTCTGAGAGAGTATATTTCACATAAGTGCAATTTTCCCCYGATTTTCCAGTTCTACAATTAGATTTCCAATTTTCCAAACCACAGATACACTCATATTTTGACTGTGTACCCCACACTACAAGTCTGGAGGCTCGCGACTGTGTGGGGGGGTTGATGCCACAGCAGTATCTGTTAGGCATCCTCCAAATGCCTCCATCTCTTTTCTGTCACTCTGGTACTCCTACTCTTCTGAGAAGGCTCCCTCAGTGCTCTCCTAGTATCATGCCGCGCACAGAAGGCTGGCTCATGCTTTTCCTCTTCATTCTGTGCTTCCCCAAATCCTACACAACATAAAAGTGGAAGGAACATTAACCACCGTGTAGGCTGCCCCTTAACCAAAAGGTTCCTAGCAGTTATCAATGTAATCTCTTCTTACACCRTCTTAATTCTTCTTATGTTGACTTGCATACAAAAATAGAAATAGAAATATTTGAGAAAGCTATCATTAACCCCAGCACCAAGTCTTCTTTCTAATTCAGATTTAACTTCCTGGATCAGTTTGGTGAATATGAAATACAATAACCCATACGAGAAGCTGATTTTTGGATGTTTTCCAAGTCAAAGTAAAATTAATATATACAGGTATTTTTTTAATTAACACATGCTCTTTTTTTTTCAAAATTAAAAGAAAAATGTAACTAAAAGAATAACTAAATCACTACACTTCTCTTTCCTTTCTTAGTGCTGATGTCGGTAGCAAAAATTCAAATTCTTCCATCCTGTATTTTGAGAAAAAAACCRAACTGAAATATTCTGACAATAAAATACATAATGGCATGTAAATATAGTGATGGAAGATCCAAACTACACTTAAGTTTTTTAAGCACTTACAGTACTGAAAAATAACAGTACTGAAAAAGCTGGACCTTTAGTCATAATGTGCCACCCACTTTCAGGGTGATGGGATGCGATGCAGTATTTGCCTGCATAGCTCAGAGTGAAGTGAAAAAGGGGTGTCTTTGCAGTCAATAACAATGAAAAGCTTTTGTTTGGACATTGCTGTTTTGTCTTTGTAATTGCACCTCCAAAAAGAAGTTTATCAGAAAAGCAGAACAACACTGTGCTCTGTGATTAGCTCTAAAATCTTTCTGGCAGGACTGACACAGTGCTGATAAGGACCTGTTATACACCTCACTGCGTGAAGTCACACTGACTTCTCATTAGGATGAAATCTTGACCCTACCCAAGTCAGATTTGTCACCGATTTAATTGTAGCTGCAATTACCTCCTTAATGTTTTTGAACATCTTCAGAGAAGACAATTAGCTGCTTCTGGCCAAGTCAAACAAGCAAGCAACTTCATGGCAGATTTCCCCGCCATGATCGTGTGAGGAGTGGTTTTGTCTATCCCATTTCCAACGACGACTGAAAGAGAGAATTGAAGTACTTCGGGTTTGGTGAAAGGTTGAAGCCAGACAGAGAGAGCTGCAGACGAAGGCCTTCCCCTGTAAGGGGCAGTTTTGCCGGCTGCAGGTGTGGCTCCTGCTCCGGAGGTGTATTTCCACCCAAATGACGTCAGAAACCCTACTCTGTCGAGAAACGGGCCCAGCAGCTCCATGAAGACAGCGAAAAGCCTGTACAAGACTGTGCTCTTCAAATGCCTGTGTCCACACCACGGACACCAACCTACCAAGGTTTGCTTTACCTTATTTTTAATTCAGTTTGTTTCCACAAGGTCTTTTGTAGGTGGGGAATGGGTTTTCCCACCCTACTTCAGAGGGATTCACACCCAGACCTTTTACAGGGGTCTCTGGGGTAGCATGTGAACTGGGGAAACGCCTGGCGGAGAGGAGCCCCTGTGGCAGCAGTGCCCTGGAAGACGCGCTGCTCCTGTACCCTTAATGTGTTTTTCACCTAATTTCTCCCCCTAGTTTATTAAGCACCACAAGGTGTCCTGCTCCAGATGTGGGGTGTGGAAAGTTTTGCTGGAAATAACCAAGCCCACACCTCCGGGCCCTCAAGGCCGAGAGAGGCCACTAGGCGCCGGGCACCCCGCATGGCCCCGCCGGCGAGGCCCGCTGCCGCCCGGCGGAGGCGCGGCCCTGAGGCGCCGGAGGCCGCTGAAGACTCCATCTCCCGGCGTGCCGAGCGGAGCGGGGCGGGGCGGGGCGGGGCGGGGCGGGCGGCGCGCATGCCCGCCCTGCCATAGCGCCCGGCGCTCACGCCTCCCCCTCAGCCGGGCTGCGCGCAGCGGAGCAGCGGTAACACCATGGAGGCCGTTCCCCAGCCACGGCCCCGGCCCGGCGGGGCCGCCGCTGCCGCCCCCCTGCCGCCCCCACCCCCGGAGCAGGAGCGGAAGCTGGAGCAGGAGAAGCTGTCCGGGGTGGTGAAGAGCGTCCACCGGCGGCTGCGCAAGAAGTACCGGGAAGGTAACCGCGGGGGAGGGGGCCGCCCCCTCCGCGCCGCCCAGGCCGGGCTGCCCCACTCCCCTCACCGCGGGAGCCGGGCCGGGAGCGGGGGGGCGGTCCGGCGGAGAGCCGCCGTGCTGCGGCGGGAGGAGGGGAGCCACCCCCGCGGGGGGCTCCGCGCGGGTCGGGGTGTCCCCCCGCGGGCGGGGCGCGGCGGGGCGGCCCGGTGCCCCCAGCCGCTGCCGGAGCGGCGCGGGCCGGCTGGGCCGCGGACCGCTGCCGAAGGGGGTGTGTCGGGGGTTGGCTGGGGGGGGTGGCTGGGAGCAGCGGCTGGGAGCAGCTCCGGGCTCCCTTCCTGCTCCTCCCCGGGCGACCGGGGGCGCCGCTGCCATCGGCTGCCTGCAGCCCCGCCGAGGAGCCCTGGTCGGGTCTGCCGAGGTCTTGCCGCTTTCTGTGGGCTCTTGGGAGCGAAGACCCCTTCCTGGCTCAGAGGGCTGACGGCATATCTCTAGGAGCTTTTCCCGTGGAATGTAGGAGAGGAGGATTGGTGTGCACGGGTAATGCTGCGAGGTGAAAACGTGCGCTTGGCTAAAGGTGCGCTACACCTGTGTATGGGCATGGGTCCGTGTGGCCCCACGGTACCGCTCCTCTGACGTTTAATAGCTGATAGCCACAGCGAGGCCTTTCGCCACGGGCAGTATCCAAGTCGTACGGCAGCGTTTTCCAAACTGAGGATCTGCAGGAGTGGGGAGGACAGTAGGTCATGAATGCCAAGAGAGATTGAATGGTGATCTGGAGAGGCACGGGTCTTTGTGAGCTGTTTGTGCCTCCTGCCTTTCAGACGTGGAGGAATAGTTCAGGCTGGAGCACCAAGCAAAAGAGTTGAGGAAAAGCTGTTATAAAACAAATTACTCTGAGTCCTTGAAAAATCTACTTTGTCATCAGTATTAATGCCCTTGTACAAGGTTCTTATGGGTGGTATTGGAATGCTTAAAACCTCCCAGAAATGCTTTCAGATGGGTGTCAGAGTTGAGATTTGTTTGCTGAAATTTGTGGTCTCCTCAGGTTGATTATAATGATCTGTCTAATCTTTATAAAACAGGTTACCAAAAGATCATCCATTCATTCTTTCAGTGAGTCCACAGCTCTTTGCTGACCTGGTGCATACCTCAAGAAGGACACTTATGAAATGGGAACTCTTCCTGTTGTAGGCATTAGTTCTTGCCTCTCCTCTGTGTCTGCATATGACACTTCTGTTAAAGTAACAAGGTCATTCTGCTTTCTGGACTTCAGAAGTCTCCACGGGAGCCTGTCCATGGGATTTGGGCACAGATATCTGCCTATGTAGACACTCATCAAGAGTCACTGTTTATTTTGGCCTTGGTGAGCCAAAACTCAAGGGAAGATCTCCCTTGTTCTCCTGACATTTAGGTGAAGGAACATAGTACATCTTAACAGTCAAATCCTGGCAAAAGAGCCCAGCTTTGAGCAGTTCATATTTCTCTGTTATTTCAGAGTGCCTGCAGATTAAGGCAGACAAACATTGGCACTGTTAACTTTAAAAAAAATGTGAGCAATCTCTGTAACAACTGAATTTTTTTAGATGAGAGCCTAAATTACATGGAAGTCTATGTAAGCCTACTTCTCAGCAAAGAGCAAGTTAGTATGCAAGGGTAAGTTGTGTTTTATCTTTAGTTCAGTGTAATTGGCTAAACAAAAGAGCAAATAGTACTCTTAACTTACTTCGTATGTCCTGTAAATCATGTGTTAGTGAAAACTTTACAGTGATTTTTCTAGTCACTCTAAATTAGCAACATTGTATGTATTTTCATGGAGAGAGTTAAAACCCAAACAGTTCATCACATCCGTCTATGCAACAAGGAGAGCTCCACCCATTACCTACTCATCCAATAGTAGGTGGTCTTTACAAGTTACTAGCCATTAGTAGTCATAGTACTTCATATGTTAGGCTGTTTCAACTTCAGAATTTTATTTTTGGAGTCTTTTCTCCCTACATTTCTCTATGCTTCTAAAAGCAGACTTGAGAATCTCCTTCTTAAATGCCTTTAATGTCACTCTGAAATTCTAATACTAGTACGTGCTTGACCTCTGAAGGATCTTTTCTTGGGTTTTTTGTTTGGTTTGGTTTCTAATACTCGGAGACACTGACTGGCAAGTACATTACCCTGACAAAATCAAACTTGACAGTTTGCTAAAGAGAAGTAAAAAAAGCAGCAAATCATCTTTAATTTCTCAGTACGAATTGAATTATAACTTGGGTATGAAAAAGCAAAGGTAAAAAATGCATCCTTGGTTATATGCTCACAGCTTATTACACAGGGAAAGCCTCTTGTCTCCACAGTGCAGTGCACTCACCTCCATATGAAGCAGAAACAGAGCTATCTGTATTATTCCAGAATCTTGTATTGTCCTTTTTTTTTGTTTTGTCTTTTTTTTTTTTTTTTTTTTTTTTTTTTTTTTTTTTTTTTTTTTTTTTTTTTTTTTTTTTTTTTTTTTTTTTTTACTCTGCCTCTTCTCATGTTTACTAGAGTTCTATGAAGCTAGTTTCCATTTTGTCTAAATAAGCAAACAGTACTAGAATTGCTGTTGCATGGACTTTGGTGCCTTGTCTGTAGATGCTAAAATAGAATTGTGTATTAATTTTGTTGGCAGAGGAAAAAGCATGTTGAGTATCCTTCTGAAAGCTATATGATTATGTTGCACAGGGTGGATAAGTCTAAGAAAGCCCTTGGTATTGTAATATGATCTTAAGTTACTGTCTTCTGTTAGAAGTGTTGAAGGGAAATAGATGCTTCCTTGAGACACCGAGATGTTTGTTGATAGAAGTTATACAGGCTTTATTTTAGTAAGCTGATTTCTTTGAGAATTCATTTGCCTTGCTGATGTTAGCAAGCCTTGAGTTTCAATGAGCAATTGTAAAAGGCAAGCCAGTGTATTATCTGACGTGCTTATAACTGGCACCATTGGTGTCATTTTGTTTCATTTCCCACAATGGTTCCCCTCTTTTTTGAAGATGAGCCAGTGGAAAAGTGACAATATGCTTCAAAACTGCAAGCTAACATGTTTCTGAAGAAGTTGCATACTTGTCAAAGAGCAAAAGCAGTATTTCTTAACTAGGGATGCATCACAACAAATTTTTTGCAGTTACTAAGGAATTACTAGAGTAAAGTTTAGTCAGCATCATGTCATCTAAAGGGGTTGATTCCCACCCCCCACCCCCCCACCCCCCCCAGTGAAAAACTATAACTCTTGAGATTCATCGAGGCTGAATCTTGGCTTCTTTTTTTAATTTCTGCATTTGTTGAACCACTTTTACTTCTAAGTATGGTGGATGGATTTTGTATGTACTTCTGTACTGTGGTTCATGTCATTTCATGGTCTCGGAGCATGCCAGTGTATTTGACAAGCATTTGCCACGTTCAAAATCGTTCAGCTTAAATGCTTTTAAGTTTGCGTTGAAGTGCATTTTTTTCTTTTCTTCAACAATTTTAACTTTTTTACTGTGTGACTAGTACTTACCTGTTCCTATTTTTGGGATATTACTAATCTAGTATGACTTCTAGTGGGAATATTTATGGTTTCTTCTCCTTTTTCATCTCCTTTTCTTTTCATTCTTTTTGATTTCCTTCCCTTCCCCTTACACCGTCTCTGTTGTTAATAGTAAATAAAGAAGGGAAGCATGTAATCATAAACACCATGGCAGATTTGGCATTTTGCGATTGTAGGATACTCTTTTTTCCACTGTGGATCCTATGGTAGTATTATATGTCATATATTTTAAAATGGCTTAATGAAGTTTAACAAATGAGTGTGGGTTTTTTAGTGTGAAGAAAAAAAAAAGTGTATTTTTTTAATGAAGGTGATTGGTCCTTGTCCACACTGAGTAAATGTGTCAACTAAATTAGCTAATTATTAATAAGTTGTTTCAGACTACTTTAAGGCAGTGATAGAGACAGACAAAACCTGTCTAGTGGTTCCTAAAAATACACATCATTCCTCAGGTTAGCCTATAAACTTTGTCTTCATGAAGAAAACTTTCTCAAGTGAGAACAAAACACACTGAGGTATAACGTGTTTGCTTAGGAGTGTATCTCGTTAGCATAAGACTCATGTTTTTCTGAAGTTTTACTTCTGTTTCCTGTCCAAATGGATTAGTTTAATCGTAATTACTTTACACACCAGGGTAAAATCCAAAAGCTGAAACAGCTCTCAAGTGCTCAGTTATTCACTTATGAGAAACTTGGGTTCTGCATGCTTGACACAGGCACTTTGAAAGTGCAGAAATTAGGGTTTTTCATGAGACTTGAATTTCTCCTACTAGCCTGTTACAACATGGGGATGGGGAAAAAACAATGTTTGGTTTAGTCTCTTGCTCTTGGTTCTGTTGCCTGGTACTACAGGAGACCCCAAATTTTACAGGATTTTCCTCTATGCGTCTTTTAGGCACCTGCAGCCATGGGCTGGAGCATGTTGTTATCGGTTGCATATATTGCATGTATGCAGATGTCTGTCAAGCCTGACAGACAGGCTCGTACAAGCAGATTTAGTGGTTCGTAGGGAACTAAGCATGATCTATTGAACATCTGCTATGTGATATTAGTCTGTTTGTTTGTTTCCGGTTGCTTGTAGCAGCCAAGTAGGTTTAATTTTTACTGTGATAAAAATCCCTTCCCCTGATACAGAGGCAGCCTTTTTTTCCTCTGAGTTGTTTATTACCTTTGTAGTCATGCAGAGCTCTATTTATCAAGTAAACATTTTCTATGCAGCATGACCCTCAGTTATAGATGGTTTTGTATGTAGTCTGGAAAGATGTTTTACAGGACCCTCTACTTCTCCCTGGAAATCCCATATTGAGTACAAGTGGAAAAAAATTGCTGAGGTATCTGTAAAGGTATTTGATGAAGTATTTTGCTGTGTGTTCACTGAAACGTTTCATTTCTCCTTCCGTACACCTGTTAAGGCTGTTCAGGCTTAGAATCACACAGAACTGGTATTTGTGGTGATATTAGTTACTGTATCACAGAAGCTGATAGAAACATTTCTAGGTGGTAGTTTGATTCCTTGAAAGAAAGGTTTGTTGAAACTTCAAAGAAATGGATAATAACTTTATTAAAAGGTTTTTCAAATCCAGAAAATCAGGAAGAATTTACAGGACCCTGCCTGACAATAATAAGTAGCCTGAGTAGGTAAGTGGTTTAGACATTCATGTGAGAAGTGTCGTTCTGAAGTCAGTTGCTTTATGGTCTCTTCCTCTCATGTTTTTCATGAAAAACCTTGAGAGAGCTTAAGTTCTTTCTAATGTGAAACAGGAAACATTTTGAAATAGTGGCATTTTTCACAGGACAGGAAAACTTTGTCACTGAGCTCTGCACAATAAGTTAACAGTTTTTACTCCTTTTTTGTTAAATATAACTGGTTTACTGTAGAAATAAACCTAAGTTTTCAAGATSTCCATTTGTCTTTCCCCACTTGCATTAATTTGTTGGAGGGGGGAGACACTTTGTGATACTGTTACATTTTCAAGCAATAGAAACTAAATGCCATTTCATTAAAATTGATGCTATTTTATGATATGGGCATTAAGATATGATTGCCCTTACTGTTTGCACACCACAGTCTTGCAGTGAAACTTTCATTAGAAATCCCATCATATTTTACAGTTTGGGGGATTTAATCATTGGTGTTATTTAGTTAGCCCACAAATTTTGAAAACCCACTGGCTATGGCACAGACTTGCATCCACTGTACAAACAGCTATACGTAACCTCCTTCCCTGCATCTTTATTGCCTTGGCGGGGAAGATGGTGTTCCTATTGCAGGGTCAGCATAATGAAATCTGTACCTGTGCCTCAGTTGCTTCTGATTTTTGCACATGCGTTTGCACAAATCTACCAAAATCAGTAGTTTCTGTTAATGTGTTCATCTCTGCATTGGTGTCATTAAGGTGCAGCGCGTTGTCCATCCCATAAAGTCAGGTTTGGGGAAGAGGAGGGAGGGGTGATAGTTTCCAGTAGAGTAGATCCAACACCTGGGGGCAGTAATTGCTTAAACTATCACAGATAGGCTCCCCACTGTTTGTGTGACAGCCATCAGAGATTTATAGCAGATCAGAGACATAGGCCATTCTTCAGGTCAGGCCAAGCTGACCCCCAGTAGATGCTTTAAACAGCAGATGAATTGTACCCTGGGAGTCTGTTTAGTGTAAACAGATAGATAGCAAGTTTACCTGGCAGGTCAGATGTAGAAATCTGCATTTGATCAAATGAATCCTTTCTATGTGAGTGGAAGGGAGGAACATTGATCTTGAGATAGACAAATAGAGAAAATGAGATTCTTGCACTTTTTTTAAAGATTTTGTTGTGAAATATTTCAGGTAAATCCTAAGAAATGTAAAGCAAACACTAGTCAGACAAGAGAAGGAAAATATTAGCTCTGATTGCTTGAACTTTGTCCGAGTTGAAGTTCATGTTCTGTATTTAGACATGTAAAATTAGAAAACAGTGAAGCCAAAAATACCTAATGTCTTTCACAAGAAATACTAGATACGCTGTTTTACTAAGGCAGATATTCAGTAAGTTTCTAGTTTATCCTGTATACATTGAAAATTGTGAATAGCATAATATTAGCTGATATTCCTCATGTAATTAATCTTACTAATCATTGCCACAGCATCCAGACATTTAGTAGTACAGCTAAATTTCAACTGACAAGTCACTGTTAATGAGGAAATTTTGTTGGCTATTCATACAAATTTGATTTCAACTTTAGCCTAGTGGACGGTGTAGGGTTGCTTTTCCCATTTACTGTTTAGCGTATTGTAGAAGCTAGTTTACTGTTTCCAGCAAGTGAGAGAGAGGCAGTTTTAAGAGGCTAAAAATGAGATGGATTTTTTTCATTCCTCAGTGCACTGCCATCAACAACAAAAAAGAAAGCTCAAAGATCTTGCTAGGCATTGCTATGGCCAGCAGCCTGTCATCTGAAGTTATCCTGCATTGTCGTGGACACTTGTTAATTGTGGGGCTAGGTTCACTTTTTACAATGAGCATGTCACTTTTGCTTCTGTCTTTCATTGTTAGTCAATGTATTGAGCTTATTTTCTCCTCTACCAGAGCCATCAAAGGTGTACATAGGAAGGCAATGTGCTGTTAAATAGAAGTATTAAAAAGAGAGTGTACTGAATCTGTTTTTTTACTTTACGAATTTATATAGGCACATAGGTAGCCAAGACTTCAAACCCTTAAACCCTTGTTTGGTCTCTTTTTCTTCCCCTCCCCCCNCCCATTATAGCTACTTTGAATTCAGAAAATCGTAGTTTTCCAAAAGGAAATAATGGCTGTTCTAATTCCAGTTTTCCTCAAGTATTAAAAACCTGTTTCTTTTGGGGAGAGTTGTTGATTAAGATCTGAACCCACATTGCATCTACCTGAAACTTAAATGCACAGTGTCAGATAAATTTTGGGATGCAAGATCTTGTTTGGTGATGGATGAGGTATTTTGTACTTGTTTCTGAGATTGTCAGAGATGACTGCTCTGTTTTTCTGAAGAGCACTGATGGAATTAAGGAAAATAGTAATTATAAAACTTGTCTCGTGGGTGCAGATATTACTTTTAACTCTGTAYGACTTAACTATTTTATTGCTTGATAAGACAGAATGATTCAAATCAGTTATTTGGGGTTTTATCCCATTCCAAAATGAAAAATGTTGCCTTTAGCAAAACTGACCTCTGTTTCTTTTATATACAGAGAGTTCTGTTTTGTTTAAAATACCAATTGATATGATTTGTTCTGTCAGAAGTCTCAGAAGTTGAAGAATAATTGACTAATTAATTTTTCTGTTTGTTTCATAAACTTACCTTAAATGGCAGTTCCATTTAACACTCTATAAAGAAATGTCTTTTAAAAATAAGAGACAAACAAAAAATAGGATGGAAGAAAGCTTAAAAATAGACTGCCTGGAGAGAGGAGCTATGGTGCGGCGTTTTCTCACCAAGAATGGCAAACCTGGTCTTCCCACACTGTGCTGGGGACCTTTGAGATCCTGTAAATAAATGTGGAATGAGGGGAGTTCTTACTGAACTTACATGATTCTTTCTTCTTTATTAAAAATGTTTTCAGTTGTTGAAACTTACAGCTAACGTTAGGTATCTATTGCTGTTACCCACAATTAAAACTATCTTGTAATTAGGATCATTTAAAAATAACTTCTACGTGCCTGACCTGTTCTCTCTGTGACAGGATTTGGTAACTGCTCATTACTCTGTGGTTGAGTCTTGGGGGTGTGATTTGGCTATTCTGCAGGCAATATTAATGTGGATGGAAATTATTTAGGTTCTAGGTAAATAGTATTGGATTTTTGTTATTGCATTAGAAAAAGCTGTGTTATGAAGAACCTACAAGTTGGTCAGTGATTTGTTTACTGACAGAATTGCTAGAAAGAGGTGGTGGGCTTTGGGCTTTTTGTTTTTAAAGGATTAGTTAATCTTCAAGGTGAAGAATAGGTAATTTATTTATTTTCTAGGCAATTCTGTATAGAGGCGAGAGCAAACACTAAATAATTTAAAAATAATSTCACTGTAGTGATTTGAGAGGTGTGTGAAACTCCTGTTATGAGCCAGTCTTGCCAATCACACTTTTCAGCTGGACGTTGGCAGAACTGGTTCCTTGATGGAGATCTGAGGTGTATGAAGATCTCTGAAGAGTCAGTGCTCAAAACAGGTTTTAAATCATTTAAAAGATGATCTCCAAGTGCATAGTAGGAGTGTCAAGTAGCCTTAAACTTTATATTATGGTATGGTCATGAGTTTGAGAGATGAGAAGTTTAATACACAAAATCAAATATTAACTTTAAGATGTGATCGAAGATGCAAGACTTTTTTTTTTTTTTTATTCCTTTAGATTAGCCTACCACAAACTTCTATTTCATTTACAACATTATTGATTGCTTAACAGAAGATTTTATTTATCTTACTTCTTTAGTAACCATTAGTTTTGTGGTGAAACCTTCCTGCATATTTTACTGCCTCTTTGGTTACACAAGCAATGATTGATAAATAAATGTTTAACTCCACTGGAGTTAATGCAGTATTTGCACATGGATTATAATGTATTGTTTGAAAAATTAATACACAGTGGATTATAATGTATTGTTTGAAAAATTTAATACATAGCTCTACGGTGTTCTGGGTATCAGTTTGAAATTGGATGGTGCAAGACCTGTTGTAGTCACTACCTCAAAATCTCAACAGATATGAAGCATTATTTGCATTTTCAACTCAGTATTGGAGCATGATTCTGGAATTAAAGTTCCTGTAAATCTGTCTAATGCTCCTGTCTATGCCTTCTCAAAGCTCACCYTGGAGAAGAATGGAGGAAAAACATAAGAACAACTCACTACCATGGTACTTGCTCAAGGAAAACTGGACCTCAAACGCTTCTTTGAAAGTCCCTGCACAATGGTGCCAGTGTCTTAAGAAAACCCTTTATCTGCAGTTGTTTTGGAGCTTACATTAATGAAAGGGCAGACAAATGGGCATCATATCGAACCCAGTATTGACACTGGGTCAACAGCAGATGCTTAGACAAGAATATATGAGGAGTGCAGCAGGAGTATCACTGTGTGCTTGCTTACTATTCTGTCTTTCAGTGATTTCATGGTCTAGGAGCTCCTGAGTTAGAAATCGCATCTTTGAATATGGAGATTGTCATGGATTTTCTTCCCTTAGTTTGCCCAGCTACATGAACTTTAAGCTTAATTATACATTTTGTGAAGAAATAACTTTTTTTTTTTTTTTGCTTTGAAGCTGCCCTTCTGTGCTTTACCTGAATGTCTCCTGCTCTTAGAGCAACCGGAAGTTGTTCCATATTTACCTTTCCTGTGTCACTCGCAATCTTGTGAAGGTCTGTCCTCTCCTGCTTCCATCCGTCTTTTTCTTGCCTCTGTTTGGTGTTCCTCATACAGAAGCTGTGCTGTATTTGTCCCATGTTCCCATTTTCTGTATCTCTCTAGACCTGTTGTATTGGTAGATGAAAACAAACCAGAAGTGTGCACAGAATTGAGTTGATATAGGATGTGTGATGGAATTATTGTGATGAATTTTTCCACTTTTGTCCTGCATGTCTCTTCTAATAGTCCGAATCATTCAGTTTTGTTTTTCTTGTCAGCTCAGTGCCAAGAAGCTGTTACTGTCATAGGCAGCTCTGTTGTAACCCAAAGTTCATGTCCCAGACTGCTGGTAGTCAGCTCTGGGTCTGTTGCTATATATCTAAATTTAAGATCCCTTATCTGTGGACTCTTTTGCCCCTCATCTGACTTTCAGAGAGAGGTGTAAATCCCTGCCTTGTTCAGAAGGAAGTAAGAAGAGTTGCTATGAGAGCAGGATTCAGTGTTAGGAGGCATCGCTACTTTGCTAAAAGAAAGGACTGGCTAGTTAAGAACATTTGRTCTTTACATATTTCTTCTTTCCTATCTGTCTTATTTCTTAAGTTTTAAGGAAAAGTGATATTTAGAAATAGAATAATTGCTCAAGAATAGACCAAATAAAGTAATGGACTAAAAGAACAGTAGTATTAAACTTGGGATTTTGTATTTGTGATGTTTTCCCTCAGTAAGTGTTCACTTGTTCCTTTTTCCTTTCTAATTATTCATGTATTCTTCAACTAAAACTTTAGCAACTACATGTCATTAGAGTGTTTCACAGTTGTCTGGAGCTTGCAGTAAGATTCAGAGTACTGTGGCAGAGAAACTATATCTAAATTGCACCAGAATTAATTGGCTATTGAGAATACACTTTGAACTTGGCTAGTGCTTTCTGGCTTGGTGCTGTATAGGTTCATGCACTTTCTGCATGAGAAATAAAGATTCATAAGATTGCCCCCTTTACTGTCTATACCATTTCTTGCTCTCTTTCATCAGTAGAGTATGTTCTGTCCTGCATAATTGTTTCTACATAAGGCTCTCCTGAAAGCTCTGGAAAAGCGACCCACAGGTTTTAGCAGAAACCCCTGCAGGGGCCTGCCTGCGACTTGGGTGTTTCTCTGCTTTAGGGGTCAGTTGATGACCACGCTACTACCCTTTCTTATATAGCATATCTCTCTGAACTTGGATCATTTGGGAAATAATGAAGGATACCACTCAGATAGAATACTATGGTTTTTTTGTCCAGTCTAATAACTTTCTCATATATGCTTGTTGAATAGCAAGCAGAATATGTGATTTCTTGCGTAGCTTCCCTATTTTGCTAAAACTAAATCATGTCCACTCCCTTCCATCTCAACTGCCATCTCACACAAGGGAGTATAAACACGTAATTTTAAACAGGACTCATTTTTATGATTGTACAAGTGTGCTAGATGATTATTTTTGAAGAGAAAATTGCTGTGGCATCCCTAAACCAAACTTAAATACGGAGTAACCTGGATGGTTGGTTTGCATCTTCTAAGTATGCAGCTATCTATACTTGTCCATCATACCCAGTCTTGCTGTAACTGGAGGACAGGTGAAGTGAGGGATTGTTACTGCTTTGCACGCATGAGGGGGGAAGAAAAAGTTGCCACTGGAACAAATCTGTTAGTTATTTACTGCTAATTAAAACAAAGCACATCAAAGAAATTGCCRTGAGTGGGTTAGAAGCAGAAATCTCTCACTGGTATGAGAAGGACAGGTCATACTCTAAGCTACCTTCAGGCTTTAGCAGACATTAATAGTTAGCTTATGCTTGATACACCTTTTAAATACTTCTTTGTAATATGAAGGTGCTACAAAAACTGGTTCTGGAACCATGTTGTGAACAGTGTGTTGGTTGTCCGAGTCAAAGCTTAAAGTATGGCTCTGCTCTTGAAAACTTGTTGTTAGCTGTATCGGCTTATAGGTGCAAAATCAGTAAATAATTTTCATTCTACAGATTTATATATATTTATACTAGATGTGTGTGCACATTTGAGATTAAGAAACACAAAAGGAATCGGTGAAGATCATACCAGTGAGCACGTATTTTTCTTTCTTAGGGCAGAAATGTCCTTTTAGTAAGGTATACCAAGGGTTTGCGTGCTGTAGAAACCACAATAGGAATTGTGGCTAGCCACGGCTAGCATTTATCTTGTTTTTGTTTAGTAGTACATTATGTAAAGCAAGCTAGGAGAAGTGGATACTTAGCAGCAAAAGAGGGAAAATCATCATGTTTAATTACTTTGAAGTGCCAGAATTTAACCTGCAAGACTTCTTTTCAGCAAGGTGAGGAGCATGGAAATAAATCTGTCCCTAGAGATCAGCAGACAAGTTTATCTGTGACTTCCTGACCATAGTCGGTTTGATTCTTCGGTGCTGTCCCCTAGAAGCTAATTCATTGGGACTGGCTAGATTAGACAGACATCAATGAAGGCTTGAATTCCTTTTCCAACGTATCCAAAGAAATCTATAGTCTGGGTTAAACTTCCGTTTTGGCATTTTTGCATGTAATATCATCCACAGTATTTGCCACGAACATGAATGCTRCTAGAAACCTTTCAGTCTTCCTTTTCTAAAATGTTTGTCATGTTAATACTCATGCACAGAAACCTGAAAGCAAAACTTCCCAGGGACTTGAATTTCAGAACAAACTGAGCAAAATCAGTATACTGACAACATTGCTAGTTTCTCAAGTACCTGATAGCCCCTTCCTTCTCCAAAACCTGGAATTTTGTGTTTGACTAGAGAAAGGGGACCTTGTTTTCGTTACATGCAGGTAAGGTAATCTCTTGGTGCATTATGTAACTTCTGTTAATTGGAAGATGGGGATTTTGCCATGGAGATAATGAGACACTTTGTATCTAATGTGCAGTTTTTTCTGTTGTTGTTTTGTTTAGTGGGAGACTTTGATAAGATCTGGCGTGAGCACTGTGAGGATGAGGAAACTCTGTGTGAATATGCTGTGGCAATGAAAAACCTTGCAGATAATCACTGGGCAAAAACTTGTGAAGGGGAAGGCCGAATTGAATGGTGTTGCAGGTAAATCTTAATGTATTTGAAAGACTCAATTGCACACTTCTACTTGCAATTATTTATAATACAAGGCAAGCAGTTTTTGCTTTTTTGCCAACTTTTAAGATTCGTTCTATAACATATTAATGATTTACTGCTTCCTAAAACACATGCCTTCTTACTGTTCCAACTTACTAAGGAAATATAGCTTATGAGTGTTTTGTTATAAGGTGACCCTTTTTTAAAGTATCTTCAACAAACAAGGTTGGGGTTTTTTTTTCCCCTCAAATACTGAAGCTGTTTGCAAGTAAACCTATGAAGTAATTTTCTATACATTTGAACCTAAACTGAGCAAATGCAGTGAGTGTAGCTCAAGTTTAATTTTCAGGGCTTTGGTTTGATTTGTGCGTATAATAGTCTTTGATCTCTAAATGCAAATCTCTGCTGCGTAATTTTCTAGTCTTAATCTTGACTTTAACCTCTGTGAAACTTATTTTAAATGGATTTTAAACTTTTTAAAATTCCTATATGTCATAAACATCTAATTTTTGTTGCGTTGTCATAATAGTAAAGTCATGAAGTAAGTTCAGCTGAACTATTTCAATCCTTGAGGAAAATAAACTCCTAAAAGAGAAATGTTGGTCACTCAGGGTTCCTGCATACAGTTGGCATCCAAGGCATACCATGGAATCTGTACAGCAGAATAAAACAAAATATTGTTGAAGTCTAACTGGGAAGAGAATTTATCAATGGTCCTGCCTTTGGGAATGACTTTAGATGGGCAAAAAGTAACATTGTGTGCCAGTCTGTAGGTCCTGCAGGTGAGTGTTGCAGTGTGATGAGCAAAAGGCAGCAAAGAAAAGCAGGCATAGTATCGCCAAATTTAAATTCATTACATGAGTCCTTTGAGCCCATAAAACAAAAGAAAGAAGGGGGGAACAACTGTGAAACAGTTGATCTAGAGTACATCTTGGTGGCAACTTGAGCTGTTCTGTGGCTTCTGGAAATGGAGCAAGTAGTAACAAGCTGGTTTCCTTTTTCCTTACAACAGGCTCTTAAATATTTGAAAACAATTCCTTTACGTATCAATCTTTTATCCTTTAGCTTAAAAAAACCCACAAAACTAGTTAAGTGTTTCTCTGTAGACCGTTTTCCAGACATGTTTCGTGTATCCTTATTCCAGTTACAAGAGGTGAATCAGTTGGAATGAACTATGCCCAAAAACAGACACAGCATTCCCCTGGCCTTGTCAGGGATAAATGAAATGAAGAAATATTATTGAGGTTGTGGTAAACTCTTATTTATGCTACTGACCTTGTTTGGTGCGTTTTCTATGGGGTTTTTTTTGTATTCATGTGGCATTGATTTATGCTCACTTGTGATCCCCAACTGCCCATTTCTTTTTTACAGGCTTCCTCAGTTGCTAGTTGTTTTCCTGTATTTGTGCTATTCATGATTTCTGTGGAAATGCTGATATTTTTACTTCTCTTTACTAAATTATACTCTCTTGAATCATATTGAATTCTAATACTGTGATTTCTTGCAGCATCTACCCCCCCACCCCCCACTTGGCATCATTCACAGATCAATTAAGAGGAGTACTGACGGTGCCAATGTTCAGGTTATCTGTGAAAATACTGATTGCACTGGACCCAGGACAGATTCCCGTGGAACACTGCTCAACATTTTCTTAAAATTTGATTGTCAACTAATATGAGAAAATTTTTTCAATAGAGCTGTGTGCATCTTACTTTTAAAGTAATTTCAGGTTAACGGTATTCCCTTAGCTTGTGGCAAACTTGTCTGTTACCCTGTAGGACAGGATAATGTTCCTTGTGGACAGGGGAGGAACAGTTGACGGCCTGTGTATTGAAGTTTTTTGGCTCTGTGTCTCACTTGTTTTCTGTTTGTAGTTCCTACAAGACTTACAAAGTAAATATTTAAATAAAGTGTCCAGTTTGGGCCTTGCAGCATGAACTCATATTGAAAAGAGAATCCACCCGGTAAGAGACACTAAAATGCACTGTCTCAGTATAAAGCTTCAATTGAAGCGCATACCTTTTCAGTTTGCAAAGTCAAGGGGTCAGGAGTTTAACATAAGTAGAACAAGAGGGGTACTTTTGACTTTTGTGTGCCTCAGATTAAACTGAGACCTGGATGGCTAGATACCAGAATATATCAGATTGATTTTGTGTTCTGCAATTTTTTATTCCTTCACAAAGGGCCAAGAGGTGTGCCAGACCGATGGCAGGTCCCATTGTTGTTACTCCTCCTTGTGTCTGGTTGCATAATTGCATGCAAGAGAACTTGACTTGCATGAGACTTCACTGAAAGCTGTTGCTCAATGCTTTAACTGTGTCACCATGACAGCAGGAAGGTAGCTGATATATTAGATTAAGTTTAATTTGGGAGTGGAATGCTAAAAATACTCGGGAACCACTGGTGTATCCCTGCTGAAGAAAGGCTAGTCTGAGCTTTTTTTGTTTTTTTCTGAAGGAAGATCTTTTCAGAGATCTGAAACTGAGAAGTGCTTTTTCTACTAGCTAAAAAAAACAAAACAAAACACCTCC